>UYJD01000010.1:691786-748692 GCA_900618795.1 Cyanodermella asteris
ACGTCTGATCGGTCCTTCCTTTGTCCGTGACAAGTAATTAGCTTCGGCTACTACGAGAGGAACTTATAGGTATAGAATAACGCGCGCTATTATACTATAAGGAGTATAATAGATTTACTCGAGCGATATAGCGTATAGTTGTATAATTATCTAGTATAGAATCTAGACCTTAATATTATTAAGAACTTCTAGTAGTACTTTAAACGTAGAGTCTACGAAATTAATCCTAAGCTGCGCTCTATAGAGGATAACTCTATAGCCCGTAAGTAAAGAATAAGACGCGTAATTAAGCTCGTTATAGATGAATAGAATAATAACCTCTAGTAGTTATGACTAAGCAAATTAACTAAGTTAATACGTAGGCGTTTAGAAGCGGTCTAAGTCGCGCATAGTAGAAACACCAAATACTAATATAATATCATTAATTCTCTATCTAATGCTAGTAATTACAGCCTGTAGCGACTAAAATTGCGTGCGTGGTGGTGCTTAGAAGTTGGTGGGTAGTTATGAACATGTGCCGCGGATGGGGACTTTCCGGCGGCCATGTACATGACGGGTAAGTTTCCACGCACAGACACGACAGTGCTTTCTGCTGTTTACCAGCCTCTGCGGGCTTCTCTGCGTAACAAGTCGCGCTCGCTAAACAACGGGCGAAAACCCAGAAACACGAATTGTGTAGATACGGCTAGAACACGTTATTGCTACAGAATGTGCAATCTTGCTTGCCACTTCTTGCTGATGCACACACGCACACACACTCTCTCTTTGGGGCACCTTACCGGACGCCGGGACAAATGGACTCATCAACATGGCAGAGTTATAGTTTGTCGTCGACGCCCGCTGCGCGGTCACTGCCGAAAAGCGAGATATCGCATTCGACCATCCAACACCACGAGCAACATGTCAACAGGTTGAGGATGGCAAAAACCACTGGCAGCTTTCTGTGGCTCGCTTGAGCTGTGCCAAATAGGCCATGCTCATCTTATATCGAATTCCCCCCTCTCCCTTCGTCGCCTAGCGCTGCATCCTGACGATGGCTGAGACTGCCGAGTCAAACAGATGGCAGACCTGATTCGGGCCAGCAGAAGATGAAACACGACACCTTTGCGGCCCAGCGATGGCTTGCGCCGGTTCAGTGTAACGTCGCGAATCACGAATAAGCTCGGTTTCGGCTGTGGCTGAAGAAGCGACGTCTCACAGTCTCATCATCTTTTCCACCCGCGCGACTTTCTTCACCCTGAAACAACCTTTTGGTGCGACCAGCCGAGTGTGAGTACTGACCTGAAACTACTTCTACAATCCTTGATCGCGGCTGTCACGGTTGTACAGTCCTGGCGAGCAGGTTCTGGGCTCAGATTGACACCGGCCCAACGTCGCAGCTTTGCACTCCGACCATTGCCAGCGTCCATCTCGTCAGACAACTAGCGGCTTGGTTGTTTTGTCACCTTGGACGGCTGTGTCATCTGTTCCTGGTCTCAAGCTGTGGCTCGAGCCCAATCGGATGACGAGAAGCTTGACCGGGTCCTTGTCGCTCGCATCCCTTTCTCATTACTCAGGATCCCAGATCCGGGGAAGCGGACTGCCTCCTGTCGAGTGTCCTGTGGCATGTACCTCTGTTCTGTATCCCAGACCAGTGCAGCTAGCGAGAATTGTCACCGTTCCCGGGGTCGCCTCTCTTACCATGTGACTGATCTGAGTGATGTCCGACCACGATCTATTGCTGGCGTTTCATTTCTTGTTACCATGTTCTCTCTCCTTGCTCGTCCTGAGACGAACGTGCAGTCCTGAGGCGAACGAGTCCTTGTATAATATGAAGTCGTTCTCTTCCCAGTTCTCGTTCTCGTTTCCCTTTTCTCTTCACCACGCTTCAGTTCTTCACCGACAGCTCCGTGAGCGTCTCCATTCGTTTGCAACAAGGTCTCTATTCACGTGCCACAGTCACTCCTTTACTTGCGCTTTCAGTCTCCCAGTGAGCCAATTACCAAACCACATTTCCAAACACCCCGGACCCCCACGTGGAAAATCACATCCAACCTCAACGACTTCCGTATTCAATCAAAGAAAGAGATTTCCAAGATGCACTTCATCAACGCCGCCCCCATCCTCATCCTCGCCGGCACAGCCCTGGCCGCGCCTCTCAACGATCTTGAACGTAAGCAGTTCGGCAACGCCCACGTCCAGATCGTCACCGAGGTCGAGGTCGCCACCGTGGTGAACACTGTCGAGATGCCCGCTGGCGCCCGCCCGACCGGCGGCTGGGGCGGACACGGACGGCCACAAGGCGGCCAGCCCTCTGGAGGTTTCGGTAGTCGTCCCGGTGCTTCCGCCACTCCCACCCCTACACCGGACTCCACCACCACAGGAGGTGACGACATAACCGGCGGCGATGATACCACTGGAGGCGATGACACGACTGGCGGCGACGACTCAACCGACTCCAGCGCCACTCCCACCCCGTCCACCGGCGGCCGCGGCGGACGCCCCACCGGCTCCATCCCCAGCGGCGGCCACAGCCAGCCCACCGCCACGCCCGCAGCCGGCAAACCGGGCAAACCCGGCAAGACCTCCACGCCCTCCAGCCCCTCCAGCAGCCAGCCCACCGGCGGTAGCAGCAGCACCGGCAGCGGCAGCACCTCGTCCGACGCCGACACCTCGACCATCAACAAATACCGCGCCATGATGAACAAGGGTCTCAAGAACCTCACCTACGACACCAAGCTCGAAGGCAACATCAAAGACACCCTCGCCGCCGCCCCGGGCCAGATGGTCCACAAGCTCAACCCGGGAACCATGGGCCAGGTCCTCGCCGGCGGCGACTGCGGCGACTTCACGTCCGCCCTCGTGCAGGGCTGGATCTGCGAGATTCCGAGCCTGTTGCCCTCGGGGACGTGCGGAAAGGGCGGGTACGTGTCTGATGGGCAGACGGGACACGCGGAGATTTTGAGTTCGACGAGCTATAGCAAGGTGGCGTGTGCTTGTGCGGATAAGATTTGGGGGTGCGACTTTGCTTGAAAAACGCGGAGAAGCGGGGAGAGGGCAATTGAGGGCGTTCTGGACGCCCTGTCTGGCAATGGAGTTGTCGGGATCTTGTTTCGGGGGGGACTGATGACTGATGAGACTATTTTGTTTCGTGCTTGATACCTTTTTGACTGAAAAAGTTGACCCGCCGCTTGGGATGGCTGGGCAGTGTTTAGAGACCGGACACTCGTTTACAAAATCATTCGTGTTTTGACGTCTAAGATGCTTTGCCTACTCGAACACAGTCCTGCCTGCTAGTGACGAAAGAGGACAACACATAGACTTGAGAAATCTGTTAGGTTCTGCTAAGTGAGCTACCAATGCACCAAAGCTCGTTTTGCTGTCGTAATTTCGTGACAAAGAGGCATTGCAGTCGTTCCGGCCTTAGACGGTCGACAGCTCCCACGCAGACCCTAAGAATACCTGGTCGTCAATAGTGGATGCTGACACTTCACTCGATGCTCATGTTCATCAACCCCTCGCCAGCTTCATTCATCCCCTTCATCCCCACAAGCCTCTCAACTCCACGACCACCACTCGACACCCTCTCGCCCGCCACATGACCACTCGGCGTCTCCCTCTTCCCAGCAGCAGATCCCTCAGCAGCCTTTCCACCATTCCCATTCCAAAACGACACATCCCTCTGCGCAGGACTCGCTGGCAATATCGGGCTGCCAGCAATACTGCTCAGCCCCGGACTGACGGCCCGCCGCTTGAAGAACTCTGCATCCAGCTCGTCATCGCGGCGGCGTTTCCCGAGCGCGTTCTTAGTCCAGCTTGGCTGAACCGCAGTCGTGGGCGTACTAGATCGCGCTCGCGCCGGGCTTGAGTTGCGAGTGTGCTGGCTCTGTTCGCGGCCCGGCCATAGCGGTGGGGCGATGGATGTGTTTGTGGACGCCGTCTCGAGAGTCATGGATGCATCTTCGGATATG
This sequence comes from Cyanodermella asteris, assembly GCA_900618795.1. Lineage (NCBI taxonomy): Eukaryota > Fungi > Ascomycota > Lecanoromycetes > Ostropales > Stictidaceae > Cyanodermella > Cyanodermella asteris. Next base: position 695,737 of record UYJD01000010.1, read on the forward strand.
ACGGACGCGGACGATGAGCCGCGAGGGAAGAGCCGCGGAGGAGGCGTGCGCATGCGGTCGTCATCCAGGAAGCGGTTCCAGAATTCTGGGCCCGCGCCGTGGCGGGAGGCTTGTTGGGAGAAACTGCTCGAGGAGCGGCGTGTATTAGTGGTCGCCGTTTCGGCTTCATTAGAGATGGACATGTCGTCAAGGGGCGAGTCGTCTGGGCCTGCTGTTGCGGGGGCCAGAGAAGGGGAAGAGGCCGTGGTGGTCGGCTGGGAAGGGGTCGGGAGGAGGTTTGTGTCTTCTGGTTTGCGTTCTTCGCGCTCCTTGACTTGCCGGATTACTTCGGCTTCACGGCGGTTCTCGACATCGATGGGTGCGCCTTCTTCAGCTAGGGCTGCCCGGATTCGGGCAAATCCTTTAGATCGTGGTATCAGGTGGCTGCGTCGTGTCGTGACGGCCTTGATCACATTGCGGCGGTCTTCGGCGTTTGAGGCTGATGAGATTCCGAACGCATCCATGGCGTCCTTGCTATCGTCAGTAGCAGGTGTAGCAGTGCTGGAGTCGTCGATAGCAAGCTCGTCGGTGCCGAGGCTTAAGCTTTCCCTACGGCTTTGAATGCTTCGCCTACTCAACTCGCGCTGGAAGTAGTTCTCGCTGTGTTCTATACTTCGCACAATCGGAGGACTTCCATAGACGGGACTGCCGAACAAGTCGTATTTCCACCCGTTGGAGCTGCGTTTGTTGCTGCTTGAGTTTTTACGCTTCTCTCGACTGCGTAGCTTTTCCCTGTAGTTCATGAAGTTGCTCCCACCGATAGCAAACGGAGCGAGTGCATCGCCGCCAGGACTCTGCATTATCCCACCACCGTGCATCGCCGGTAAAGGTCGTGCAGCTTGTGGCGTCATGTGAATAGTCTCATCATCATCCCGCATAGCCTCGTCCTCGTTGGACGAGCTGTCGCTGCCAGAGTCAATCATGTTGATTGACCCCACGCTGGAGCTGACCATTCCCTGATCAGGCCCAGAGCATCCATTGTTCCCTCGCATAGGTGAGTCGTACGCCAGATTTCCATTTTTTCTGGGGACCGATATACCCCTACCGCCCACTATAGGCGAAGACTCTGGATCAGGATGCTCGGCCAATGTGGAATGATGTAAATGTGTAGCGGCGCGCGAAAAGTCCATACCTCTGGAGCGTCTGGGGAGAAGAGACGCCGGGGAAGAGCCGTATGAAATCGCTTGATCCAACTTCGGAGTCAGCGGAGTGCGTGTTTCGGTCTTGACCACGTTGCCGGAGTGCTCGCCCTCGCGTGCCGGGAGTTGAAGACTCAGACCTCGAGATAGCAGAGCTGTACGTTTGGGAGTGCTGGGCGCGCCATCATCTGCGCCATCGTACTGGCTCGAATGAGCAAGACTACCAAAGCCTGGGGCGGGCGATGTTCGTGTCGACGAGGCTGCCGAATGAGATGAGCTTGCGGACGGTACGATTGGGGCGGGAGAAAGCAGTCGCTTCGGCTGATGGCCAGTATTGATGGACAGAGATGTCGAGGGTCCGGTCAGGACACTGGATGGCGGCTTATCCTGGCTGGTGCCTTGGGTCAGAGAGGTCAGTTGACCAAACTGAGATGGCACGCCGTCGAACATATGGTTCGTCATTGCTCGACTGTGCGAATACAAGAGTTGGACCTTGTACGAGCCTGAAGAATGAGAGATACTTTACATTTTTAAGCAATGATTCGTGGAGATGGCTGGGGTCAACCGTGAGTTTGACTTATGAGGTCGATGTTCATCACGCTCGTGCTGCTGGTCGCGCCTGTTTCACTTCGCGCTAGCGAGCAATCTACACCTCAGTTATCCCAATCGAGCCTAGCCTGACATTTCCATCCATTGGGGCGACGAAGCTGAAACACACGTTCCGGGCAGAATAAGGTTGGCACTGCTTTGTTAATGACTTCACCAAAATATGGACATGGCGCACCACAAACACTGTGACTTATATTCCCGCATAGTCTAGATTCAGACGGTGAATGCTCCCGATGCCACTTCAAGTCCGAGAGCGCTTTACATCACGAGCGCTGAGCGAGGATTACGATTTATTCCTATATTTTCACACCTTGTGCGAGTTGGTAGTAGTTGTTCATCCAGCCTTCCGGTCAGCGTCACAAGTAAGCGCAGCTTTGATTGCAAGCGGCGCAAATTGAAAATGTTCTCAACCAGGTGGCTGCAGCTAAATACAACACAATGCTTGGTCATGCGCGGAGACGTACCTCTTTCAGCCGCCACCAGAGGCTTCTTCCCTGTTTCATCTGCAGCCCCGCTTCGACAACGACATGTTCGCCTGTCGCGTGAAGGAGTGTGCAGCAGCTCACGGTGCAGGACCGAGTTCGTAATCCTCATAGCTTAAGTCTTCGGGGGCACGGTAGCGCTGCGCTCGAGCCAACAGGCCGAAGATTAATTACGGAATCACTGTTCCTTCAATCATCAACAACGCATACGGAACAGCTACGGTCTCACGGCTTTGAGCCTAGTTGAAAGTGCCCAGGACCGAGAAAACCTCGCGCTACTGCGGTTCACGGTCTGCGCGCAGCAACTATGGCAGTGTCCCGTTGAGAGGGATGTGGCCTCTTGCCGCAAGCAAGTTTCAGCCTGGTCCACGTGCGACGACTAGAATCTTGACGAGGCTACTACAGTACTAGACCGCATTGGTAATGACCAGAAGATAGTAAACGGTGCCTCGTTCCTTTTGTTCGTGCCTCCTTGACGCTGTGTCCGCAATTGCTTGTTCATTCGCTTCAAGACTTTCCGTCGCACTTTTGCGCTGCTTGACGCGATCGCGTCTTGTTCTCATACATAGTATCCTTCTTCACCGGTCCTGGCGCATCTCTGTCAATTACCGTTGCTCCATGGCGCCTTTCGATCAAACAAGATGGTACATGATCGGCTTCCAAGGGAATGACAGCTATGCCCTCGATGCCACTCTGGATCAACTGACCCCTCAAGGCCTGGGCAGACCCACCTTCAACCGCTTGTCAAGCGCGCCGCAGCTACTCTGGCAGATATGGCCCATCGACAACACAGGCTACTCTCTCATACGATGTGCAGGCGCCGGCGAGAACATGTATCTGGGCGGATTCGACCCATACGACTCGGCAAAAGGGCTAGGCGGGTCACCTGCTCTGAAAAATCCCCAACAATATCCCAACGACGAGAGTATGCTCTGGAATATCTCCAGCTGGGGCGATGAATGGTACTCGGTGACCAACAAGGCGAACGGGACCAAGTTGCGGCTTGGGGCGGCAATGGGAGCCAACATGGGGGCGTTCTTCGGGGATGCAACTACACCGGATTCGCAAAATCGGCTCACGTTTGCTTCTCAAGGCCCTGCCAATTGGTATGGATTTCAGACAATGTCGACACCAGCCGTCGCCAAGGCGCTTGCTACTCCTACTGCTTCTGTGAGTGGTTCTAGGTTGACGGCGGCGGCGTCACCAACCTCAATGGGTGGGATGGCGAGCGCGACCGCGACCGGGTCATCACTGGTTTGCAATGATGCTGCGAGCTCCTCACTATCACCTGGAGCGAGTGCAGGGATTGCTGTGGCCGTCACATTCATCGTCTGCGCGGGCATATCCGCCGTCGCTTGGATCTTGATGAGTCGCAGGTTACGACAGAGGCTGCAGGCAAATAATGGGATTGCAATTGTTGGGAGCTCTGAGAGAGGAGGACTGTACAAGCCGCTTGGAATGTCATCCACGTATGATTCACCACAGCCCGGAGAAATGTCGTCAGGATCGACAAGAAGGCCGCAAGTGCAGGAACTGGCGACAAATCCTGAACACTGGCGCAAGTGAATGAAAAGATGCATGACGAGTAGGAGAGCGTTCTTCTCAGCTACGGAGGGAATGCAGTGCGGAGAAAAGCACCGTGGGCACCAAATAATGAAGGCCACGTCGCGTTAAAGGTGATTGACTCGCGGGCATGGCCAAAGTCTGAAGAGGTCCGCTTATTGAGCCATCGCGAGACATGTTGGACTTGCATATTTGCAGCGAGGTGTTCGGGTAATGTGGATCAGTTCTAGGGCATGGAAAATACGATATCAGGAAGAAGTAAAACACGTTCGACGCAATGCCACTAGCTGTGTAGTTCACTCGAGTCAGGGAAACTTTGAGAGACCTTTGGACGCCTTGAAGCCTACGAATTCAGGACGCTGGGAAGACCACAAGGCAGTGTCCGACATTAAAGTCGATCCGTGCTTTTCTGGACCAGCCATCAGCGAACAATGACGGTACATCAACAGGACTAGAGAAGATCCACATAGCAATGCACTTCATCCGATATAGAGGTCATCATATTGTGCCCAAATGGTGGTGCTTCGAACACTCCGACCGGCCACATCTGCGTGGACCTTCCGAAACGAGTCTGGCGTCAGATTCGAGGACTCTTGAGGTTCTCCCGTGTTGAATGGCCGCTCTGAGAACTATCTGGTTCCTTTTGTCGAACGAGATCAAAGCTCCCCATCGCGACCGACAGCTACCCCGCGGGTCCCGCGGTCTCAGATAGCGGATCATGACGGAACCATGTCAAGATGCACCTCCGGCCTGGTCCATGGCTCGGACATGGTTCATTGTATAAAACAAATGCTACAATCAATGCCTTGAAAGCATCTCCTGTGCTCGAAAGATTCAACGACAATTTCACTCTTTCCCGACACGGGATCCCGGTCAGGTTCCCTCCGTCTAAAAATCTTGAAACAAGCTCAGATCCACTCGATTCCTAAATCATGTATCCACGCTTCGCTGAATTTTGCCTGTATACGTCCCTCATTTCAACATGCCTAGCACACAATCACGAGCGTATCGATCTCACCCATCAGTCTAAGCAATCCCCCTTCTACCCAGCCGCAGCCTCCAATCTTTCCGACATTCAAATCGACACGCTCGACGTCTTCAGCGCCCAAGGCACCTTCGCCCACCTCCCTCGGCTAGACTGCTTCTCCAACTCCACGGACCCAGCCTACGACATCGCCTTCCTCGGCGCTCCCTTCGACACCGCCGTCAGCGCCCGCCCCGGCGCGCGCTACGGGCCCTCCGGGATCCGCGAAGGCTCCTACCGTATCGGCCCAGACTTCTCTTACGACATCATCACGGGCTACAATGCGTTCAAATCTTGGGCCAAGATTGTGGACTGCGGGAGCGTGCCGATGACGCCGTTTGATAACAGCTATGCGTTGTTGCAGCTGGAGAAGGCGCATAGGGTCGTCGCGGGCCGCAAGGCGGCGACGGCGGAGAAGGGGGGCGAGGTCCCGAGGATTGTGATGTTGGGGGGTGATCATACGGTTACGTTGCCGGCGTTGAGAGCGGTGCATGAGAGGTGGGGACGGGTTTCGGTTATTCATTTTGATTCCCATATCGATACTTGGGATCCGAAAGTTCTTGGTTAGTGCAGTTTCCTGAGAGTTGCAACAGCTTCCGGGGCTGGATATGCTATTATGTGTGCTGACAGCTTCCGGCAGGAGGTGGGATATCAGACTACAGGTAAGAAGAGATCGAGTACAGCAGCCGTCCAACCGATCTTGGGCTGCTTGACTACATCGAGTCGTCCATTGCTGATCTTATTTGGCAACTACAGCGGAGTGAATCACGGTAAGTTGCCTCTCAATTATCACGAAAAGCGTCCGAGGTATCATGACCGAATCTTGGGGACAGCGACCGGCTTCCAGCAAGCTTCAGTCTGACATCAGCCAGGAACCTTCCTCCACCTCGCCCACGAAGAAGGCTTAATTTCGAATACCTCCATCCACGCCGGCATCCGCGCCCCCGCCGCCCGCCGCCACGGCGACCTCCGCAACGACATGCGCTGCGGCTTCGAACTCATCCACGCCCGCTCCATCGATCAAATCGGTATCAAAGGCATAATCGAGCGACTGCGCGAGCGTGTCGGTAACAATAAAGTCTACATCACGGTGGACATTGACGTGCTTGACCCAGCGTTTGCACCGGCAACGGGTACGCCCGAGGTCGCGGGATGGACGACGAGGGAGCTGTTGTCGATTTTGGAGGGACTCGATGGGCTTCATGTGGTTGGCGCGGATGTGGTTGAGGTTGCGCCGGCGTATGATAATGTGGGTCAGACGACTGTGTTGGCGGTGGCGGAGGTTGCATTGACGTTGATGAGCTTGATGGTAGGGAGGGAAGTTCGTGAATGAGTCAGTGGTGCCTTAGGGGTGAATCAGTGCTTTAAGATCGGATGCGATAGTAGATGGAGGTACAGAGGGTTTGTGTCTGTGATGGTTGAAATAAGGCAGTAGCCGGAAGTGAAACTGAGCACGAAGGTGATCAATTACTCGTGGATATGTCACGAAGACCGCTTGTAGCACTCGGATCGAGTCAGTAACAAGTCGTACGGAGTTTCATCTTCAACCACTCGTGACTTTCCTTCGTATTGAAAGCATTATGCATGTAATGCACAGCGACTGTATGGCTGATTTTGTCATCGACGTTGATTCGCACGTACATTGAGGGGCACCAAAGTCAACAACCTCGGAGCTGAAGTCGACCCCACGAGCTTCACAAAGACAAGCAAGCAAGCTCGATCCTACGCGCGAAAAGGACCAACAATCAGCACCAGATAGAACATCGAAATTTTACAAATTCTGAGAGAAGCGACTGTCACATACATCGATCGACCATGTCGGACCAGCCTGCCGAGCAGAAGAAAGGTCGCTTCGAGCCAAAGGAGCCCAAACAACTCGATCCGCCCAAGGATGATCCCATCACTATCGAAGAATTGGCGCAATGTACCGGTGAGTTCAGTCCCGACATACATAAAACCTCATCATGTAGCTTCTCGCAGATGCAGCACTGCAGTGATACCGTATACGGGCGCTGACCGTGGTTGGTGGTCTCCAGGTCTGAACCCCGACAAGCCCACGTACGTAGCCATCAAAGGTCTCGTCTACGACGTGACCGGGAACAAGAGCTACGGGCCGGAAGGTCCGTACAAGGGTATGCCATTCCCCCGTCCTTTCCCTCAACCAAGTGCCGAAACACCTGGCCAGGTCTATGTTTGAATTCTGACACGCCAGGGATAGTCTTCACGGGACATGATGCTTCGAGGGCGCTGGCCAAGTCTTCGACCAAGCCGGAGGACGTGAGCCCCGAGTGGGAGGATCTTCCGGATTCCGAAAAGAAGGTTCTGGACGACTGGATCACGTTCTTTACCAAGCGGTATAATATCGTGGGCAAGGTTGTGAGCTCATAACGAAAGGTAGACAAAGCTGAAGAAAGGGCGATTTGCTTGTACCTCTTGTTCTCAAGGAAGGAGGAAGGAGGAAGGAGGATCATGCCATGCCATGTGTGTATGTACGCAGCCGGTCTTGTATGAAGAGCTTTTCCTTACCAATTGGAGCCTTGAGCCGGCTTGATACCAGTTGTCTTGTTTGGATCTGGGCTTTAGCTGCATTCACGGTAATCATTGTCGATATTTTATGTGGAATGGAGGACTGCTTGAGTATCCACTTCTTGTATCTCCTCAATGGTTTCAGACCTGAGGCGGTCGTCGAAGGTTTTTTCACCCACTTGCGTGTACAAGAGCTGCGCTTAGAATGAGATCGGATCATGCTACCGCAAGCTGAATACCCAAGAGCCTTCTTCTGCGACCACTAGCTATGCTCGTACATTCCATCAAGCCAGTGCCTCGACAAGGTCTTCAAGCCGACCTCGAAAACCCATGATCATCAAATCAGAAAGTCAATGACACAAAGCGTTCCCAACCACAGCATCACCGTCCCACGACTCGTCAATCCTCGAAGCCTGTCAGCTGGTTCCGGCAACCTGCATATAATGGGTCCAGTCCAACACACCCTGGATCCTGGCGACGCCCGTAACAGCAGTATGAGAGCAAACATGCACCATAGCGCCGGGCTGCGCGGGAGCACGGCCGGGCCGGCCCATGCCAGTTTGAGCCATGGTGCTCGACGGCCCGTTGGAATCGGAAGGATGCAGGTGCAACCAAAAAGCAACATGTCGCATTGGTTGAATCGAAGGAGGATCGAATAAAAAGCATTTCCCGGGGCATAGGTCCGACTGACGATGCAAAAGATGGTGGGATGGACCATCCACGGCAGGATGTGAGTGTCACGACTTCACCAGCTTATGGAACGGATGACCCCTTCGTGAATATTGAGGTGGTATTCTTGGCAAATATCAGATAATTACCCTGAGCTAGTCTTTGAAGATTCCCTGTCCGGTTCGAGTACGCAGCAAAACGATCCGACGGAGAGATATCCCACCGGACAGCCCGATTGCAGGTACAATAGACACAATCCACGCAGCTACTTTCCCCTAGACCCACCTCTCGCAGAGCGTCAGACACCCTGCTCGCTCATTTGTGACCCCAAGCTCCGCCGGCAGCTCCCATCTGCTGGTGGTGGTAATGCTGACGCATCATCTGCGCCTGTGCTGCCTCACGCCTAGCCTGGCATGCCGGACAGTCCTCGTTTGGTACACATCGCTGCCGTTTCACGACTGGCGGTCCGAAGCAGTCGTGTGTCTGGTCATTTCGCGAGAAATGGCAATACGAGATTCTTCGTTGTTGGCAGTGTTGACAGCGGTAGTTGATTTTCTCGTAGTCGCACATGGCGAATTATTGGGGATGACTAGACGAGGGACGGATGGTATTAAGACGCGGTGGCGGATTATCAGCGAAGCGCCTGGAAGTGCTGGTTGCTGCACAGGGGTGTCGAGGAGGCTCGTGGTGGGAAGCGGGAGGCTTGTGAATGAGCTGATGGCAGGGTATGTGTTTGAAGGTTTGCAAAGGTACAAAACTGACTTTGCAGAGATGGTAGATTAGGGGACGGGGATTTGGCTGTCGGGAAAGGGAAAAGTCAGAGATCGGCTTGGAGCTTTATATAGATGAACTTGCTCATGACGATGCTGGGACATTCTTAGCTGTCTCTGCCGCGTCAATCAGTAGCTGCAGCTCTGTGAGATACTTTCAATGCACCTTTCGTCAGCCTGGATTGGCACAATAGACGCTGAACCTACCGTTGAAAAGGCTCGAAGGTCGGAATTGGAGGAGCTGCTGGACGCGCACAACGTGTCGTAGGAGTGGTTAGCAGGCGGGGGTCTCAAATTAGAGCCCCGAACGAATCACAGTCGAAGGAGTATGTAAGGTGAGCGCGAGTCTGGTGCAGGAACAGGTACCAGATTTTACACAGGCTTGACTTGTGCTTGTGAAAGATGCCTAGCTCGATGGTGGTAGCTGTCGATAGCCGCGACGACCACATCACTAGCTTGAATCCCGAGCAACCATTCGTAAATCAAAATGACAGGATGACGATGATTTTGGACAGTGGCATTAGGCAAGTATGACCATAACGTGGTGATTGATGCGTATTCGATATCTATGGTTCTCAGTTTCCTTTGCGAGCACGTCGCTTTGCCCTTTTTCGGGCAATGATCTTCTCACGAAGTGCACCTTTTGACTCTTTGGCGCTGACTGCGTTATCTTTCGGCTCGGATGCTTCTTCGCCAGAGGATCTTTTCCTCTTCTTATCACGAAATCGTGAGGACCGCTTGTCGTCGTCACCAGCAGTTGCGTCTTTCTTGAACTTGTTGAAAGATGCCGGGTCCCGAGATTTCTGCTCTCTGTCGCGTCTCCTTTGCACCACCTGAGCATTTTCGATTGCGAATTCGACAATAAGCCGTTTTGAGGTGTCGGCCTCTCCTGGAGCAGCTGCCTTTTCGGGTTCCGAGGAACGTTTCACAAGGTGACCATTAAGCCAACGCAGACCCATGAGGGCCCAGCGATGACTGCTGTACTCGACGAAGCCGTAGCCACGACTGCGGCCCGCTCCACTGCCCTCGGATACTTTGCTCCCTTCGCGGCTCTCGAAGATGATCTTGGCTTGTTTGACCACGCCCACGCCTTTGCGCTTGCGATCTTTCTCCATGTCCCTCATGGCATCACCGCCACGTGAAATTTCTTCTTTGGTAAGTGGTTGGCGCTTTTCTGCTTTTACGTCCTGTGCGAATCCAACCACAGCCTGGCGAGCCAATGCTTTGAGCTCTTTTGGGGTCACGAAGCGGGGGATGTTGCGGATAGCTAGTCGAGTAAAACTGAGGTGGAGGGCCGGGTTTTTCTTGATGAGATCCTGTCGTTGTTTGGCGCTCACTTCTCTCATTCTCGCCTCCACGTCACTCAGTGATTTGTAGAGCGGCGAATTAGAAGAGATTGTGCCTTCACGAAGAAGATACAGGCGTCTCTTGTCCTCCTTATTTCGCTTTTCGGTGCCTTCAGCTGCCAGCCTTTGGGCCTCGTCTCGATCGACAAAAGGGCTCAGCTGGAGGACTCGACCTTCAATTGTGTAACGACCGGTGGGATCAGCTTGTGTATCCTCGAGAAGAGAATGCTTGACGAATGACTTGTCTTTCGTCTGCTTTGCCGATGTCGGCTGAGTGCGTGGAGCCTCCTTCAAACAAGATTGGACATCCTCAGCTCTATGAAAGCAGACGAATCCTGTTCCACGAAAGCGGCCTTCCTCACTTGTACCATAGTCCATGACGACTCTGGCATACTTGAGAGGCCCAAACGAGCGAAAGTGCTGATACAAGGCGTCGTCATCAACCGTGTACGGTAAATTCCGAATAAAAACGGTCCTGCCACCATAGTCCTGATTGTGTGCGGTATGGTCCTCGTCATCATCATCTACTTCGTCCTCGTCCAAGTGAACTCCCCCATCCTCGTCTTCGTCGTCCTCATCCTCTTCACCGCTTGAAACATCGTCCTCATCAACAACACCTGGATCAATGTCATCTTCCTCCGAAGCATCTTCATCCTCCGCACCGTCCTCGTCTGTTGCGGGTTCCGTTGGTTTGCCTTCTTCCACGCCTTGCTGCTTCTCCCAGACATCCTTCGGTGCAGCCCAATCGACCGCAAGCGTTCGGCCGTCCACGTCCTTTCCATTGATTCCCTCCAAAGCCTTCTCAGCATTCTTACGGCCTCGAAGTAAGACGAAACCAAAGCCCTTCAATGTGCCGTTCTTTCCTTGCGGCAGCTTCACTTCCTTGACCTTTCCGTAGCTCAGAAACAATTTGGAGAGGTCCTCCGGCTTCTTGATCGACCACGGCAGGTTTCTTATGATCAGCCTGGGAGGGGCCTGAGACTGCTCCTGCTCTTTTCCGCCCTGTAGCTTCTGTGACCTCTCTTCCTTCGCGCGCACCGCCTCTGCAGCCGGCTGGCTCTTGCGCTGTCCATCGAGGCCATCACTTACGACTTCACGATGCCGTGGTTCTGCAACCTCGACTTTGATCTTCTTGCCCTCGAAGGTCTGCCCGTTGAGCTCCTCCTTGGCCTTTTGTGCATCCTCAGCTTCAGCAAAAGTGACAAAACCATAGCCTTTGCATTGACTGGTATCTCTGTCGATAACGGCAGTGGCATGCTTTAGCGGCGCTGACTGAGAGAAGAATTCGGCGAGACTTTCGTTTGTGGTACTGCTAGGTAACGATCGGACGAAGAGTGTGCGGGAATGCTTGGATTTCTGCTTCAAATTGATGCCACGGTCAGGATCGTAGCCGTCTTCAACTTCCGGTGCTGTCGCAACGGCAGCACCATCTTCGGAAATCTTCTGCTTCTTTCTCGGAGTCATGCTGTGACGGTGCGCAGTGTTGGTAGATACTGAAAGCGCATTGGCGACCAGCACACTGAGATGCCCGCTCACTGGAACTTTTTGACGGCCCGGAGCTCTGACTCCGATTGCTTAGCGGCACGCAGTCTATCGCAGCTCCTGCTGTCGAAAGTTGGCCTCGATCGCGAGACATTGAATTGTACACATCCCAATCCACGTACGGTGCCCTTGCATCGTATAGACAGGCCATCAATCATGAAGTTCTTTTCTTCCTTGCTGCTAGCCGGCAGCTTCTTTTCCTCAGCGCTCGCCCACAACATCCTACTGAACGCACACTCGAGAGAATGCTTCCACGAGTCACTTCACAAGGAGGATCGCATGACAGTCACATATCAAGTCGGTGACAGGGAGGGGCATGGCGCAGGAGACATCAACATCGACTTCTGGGTACAACAACTGAAAGCCTATCACGATCATACACTCGTAGACTAACTCTTTCTCAGGTCCAAGATCCCAACGGGGGATATCTCGAACACCACAAGACCGTATCGTCCGGTGACCACAGCTTCGTCGCAGCCCACGACGGCAAGTACGTTTACTGCTTCAGTAACGAGCACTGGAGCTCCAACAGCAAAGAAGTCTCCTTCAATGTCCACGGTATCGTCTACATTCCCGAAAGCCAGGCCGAAAAGGACCCCATGGAGGTCGAGATCAGGCAGTTGTCCGATCTCCTGGCGCAGGTTAAGGATGAGCAGTCGTACATTGTCGTTCGTGAGCGCATCCACAGGAACACGGCGGAGAGCACCAATGCCAGGGTCAAGTGGTGGAGCATCTTTCAGCTCGGAGTTTTGGCTGGAGAGGGAGTCTTCCAGGTCTGGTGGTTGAAGAGGTTCTTCGAGGTGAAGAGGGTGGTTTGAAACTAGGCAGCTCGGTACAAACTAAAAACAACAGAGATTCCGACTTTTCAACATCTTCCACGATGACATTCAACGACGAAAGTCGAGCTGTGTCTTCATATTCATGTGCTTCGTGTCCCGATGGAACAAATCATCATTTCATAAGCTCATCAAGTCGTAACATCACGCATGCTCAACCAAATACCTCCAGGAACATTGCCACCATCCCAAAGATTACACCCACCAAAATGCCACTCCTACCCTCCTCCCTCACACTCCCCGAGCCCGCATTCATCGTGCTCGTCGCCAACCCACCATCCGTCCCCTCAATGCCCACCCTCATCCTCGACCCCGACACAAACACCGCCGGCGTCAGTGTCGGGGCCGCAGCATCCGCCGCCGTCGTACTCACCAATCCAGTAGCAACCGCGATATTGACCCCCACCCCCACCCCCGTCGCCGAAACCCCATCCGTCTTCGGCGGGTCACTGAAACTGATATACGTCGAATACGACGAACTGCTCGCCTGCGCCGCCGCGCTATCCAGCTGGCCCTGCGGAATCGGTACCCCTTCTTTGCTGCACATGGGCCCGATGTCTGCGATCAGCACGCTGTAGGGTGACGAGGCGGTTGAGTCGCAGAGGGAGTGGTAGCAGGTTGAGGCGGTGAGGAGGAGGGAGGATGTGAATGCGGCACAGTAGCCTGGATAGATGTCATGTGAGTTGATCGTGGTCGGAACAAGGTATTATTTTTTCGAAAGGGATGGGCGAGAGGACTTACATTTTAAACCTGAGCAGGAGGGGATGGTGTTGTGGAGACAGGTCTGAACGCAGGGAGGGAGGGTGTTGAGTTGTGCTGCTACCAGCATGACACACTGGAGAAGTGAGAGGACATGGATATGATGGGAACGCATGCTGGCAGCTATGATGCCGCAGCGGATCGAATAGCCGAATAGATCCTCGCCCTGATTGTGAGGAGGCAAGAGTCGCTTGAGACGTCCAGCTCAATGAAGAGAATCGCAAATCCGGTCCACGAATACGACGGCGGATAAACAGAAAGCCGGTTGATCGACACGCCGCAGTAAGGAAAGATTCTCAACCAAAAGTACTTAAGAAGCAGGGCACAATCAGGCCCGTATATGCCAAAGCACCAGACTGCCAGCTGCAGAACATGCAGAGCTGAAGAGACAAAGCAATGTAACCTTCAATCAAGAAGTAAGAAACGCCACTAAAGGAGAGAGATACCACGAGAAAGTGAACAGGATACATGAACTGCAAAGGTCGCCCCAGATTAAGAGGGAGATTACAGGCGAAGGAAGTCCGCATATAGGATCCCAAAATGTTTTGCGTCTCAACTTTGCTGCCCCCAGCATCTCCGGGCATGAACGGAGCCCCCAGCTGCACCCTCACGCGGGTCAACCTACCATCAGGTTCGAGGCAGTGAAACACGACGAAAAAAATAGTAGTAGGTTTGCATGGGACCAGGGGCGGTTATTGGAGTTCTGAGAAGTTCAAGAGTGATGTTGCAGCGAAGCGTTCACTTTTGCAGAATGGGATCGGATGGCGATGGTCTGATTGGATGGGCATCGGCGATACGCGACAAGGAAAGGAGTCGATGTAAGCAGATTTGGTCGGGCATGGGCGAGCCCTTGTTGTTTCATGTTTGGCCTGGTGGGCATGAACGTGCCAAGGGAGCCGCCCTGTCTCGTGCTGCGGGAGAGTGAGGTGGTAAGCTTGACGCTACAGATTTAGTCGCGAAGTACGATAGAGGTGGGTTGTGCTGAAAGCGATGGTGACTTCTGATGGGTGATTTGATGATGGGAACGAGGACGGTGACTGAAGCCTTGGAATGGATTACGGCTTGAAGAGCACGAAGTTCGTGCTGTCAAACATGGGACTGGACTTTGGTATGCTGGGTCTTCGTCAATTTTATTAGTGCTTGAACGTTTTTGTTTGATTGTTCGTCGTCAAGTAAGGATCTTCTACTAGATGAGCGACTCTAAGTTGGTCCCGGTAGAAAAGGGCATGGCACATCCAGTTCGTCTTCCTGGTGGTATAAGATACACTAGTTCCAATGTCTGAACCCAAATTTAAGACAGACTAGCGCTTATTCAACAGTATAGCTTGTCGCAAAGGCCAGACAAACCAACGTGCAAGTGGCAGTAAAATGTCTCTCCCGTATGGAACTCAAAATCCATTCCTTGGTTGACGAGGCTGACCTTGTATTGCATATATGAGAAAATCGAAGCTCAAGGGGCAATGGCCAGATCCCCGGGTAGATACACTCTCTTACACAGTGGACTTGGTGCCGATGGACATCGCCGATTTTCTATCTTTATCGTTCGTCAACGCTGCGAACTCGGCGACGCAGTCACGTCTATGGCATCAAGATGGTGAGAAGTAATGGTTTTGGGATGAATCTAGCACATATTGCAGCCTATGCTCTAACTCCACACCAAACCCAGCAACAAGGAGACCAAAACCTAACCGTACACCTTGGCCACAGAGCAGCCGCAAAGCGACATACCGGACAGTCCTTCTCTTTACCATCCCAGCCTCATTACGACGGCTCTGTCACCACTCATCTGCGCGCCTGGCTAGAGACTGTAATAGACACCAGACAACATAAAGACACACCGAACACACTCGCAGGCCATCACTTCGTAGACAGAAAGAGTATCACAACCTACGCCATTGCCGACCATGATATGTGACGCGATTCCCTGTTTTTGCGAGTCCATACATTGCGACTTAGGGCTGTTCCTAGAACACGCCCACGATGCCATTTGGGAGTAAATCTAGTTGTGGCCGGCCTTGCGGAGGGAGTTGCTGAGCCACTCAAGACCTTCGTAGAGACCATCACCGCTTGTGGCGCAAGTGGATTGAATGTACCAGGCGCGCTGCCTCAAGCTGTGGAGGCCGAGTTTGTCGGTGATTTCGGCGGCGTTCATGGCGTTCTGTATTAGGGTCAGTTTGCGCGTCACACTTCGAGCATAGATCGATTGCTGGCTTACCGGCAAATCCTGCTTGTTGGCAAAGACCAACAGGAGAGCATCCCTGAGCTCATCCTCGCTCAGCATGCGCCGCAACTCTTCTCTGGCCTCAACAACACGGTCGCGATCGTTGCTGTCGACAACGAAGATGATACCCTGGGTGTTCTGGAAGTAATGTCTCCACAGAGGACGAATCTTGTCCTGTCCACCGACATCCCAAACGGTGAATTGAATGTTTTTGTACTCGACAGTCTCGACGTTGAACCCTAGTGATTGCGTGTCAATTTGCGGCACTTTCTCGCAGGGCTCAGCTGGGCCGGATACGCACCAATGGTGGGGATGGTTGTGACGATTTCACCGAGCTTCAGCTTGTAAAGAATGGTGGTTTTTCCGGCCGCATCGAGACCAACCATCAGAATACGCATCTCCTTCTTTCCCCACAACTTGTCGAACAACTTCGAGAATGTGAGACCCATGATTGCGACTGTGTGGTATGAATGTGGGAGGGTGTTATTATGAGGATCGAGGGAGGGAAACGAGCTGCTCAGAAGCGAATGTTAGCCTGATCAAACCCAAGCGAGCAGATGATGACAGCGTGGGCGAAATCGAGTAGGGTGCTATGTCCGCGCAGAGACAAAGGCTGAAAGTATTTGGTGACCGCCCCTTTGGAAGGGAGAGACCGGCAGGCAGGCGCCCCACAGATCCACGCCAAGCTTGCCACGCTATGGCCATCGAGGCGATGAGGACGGGCTGGAGAGCGACAGGACATACCTTCGAGGAATCACTTGCGAATAGTGACTCGGGTTGAGATCGGGTGTAGTGTGAGTGCGTGACGACGGACAACAGCGTGTAGGTGGCTGTTGGCAACACTTTCGACGAATTTCGGCTCCGGCTAGCTGGTCACGTGGCTCGGCTGAGGGAGAGTACGCTTATCGCCTGCACTGACTTGTCACGCTCTGAGTTTGTGTCTCCTACAAAACTGAAAGAGTCACGATATGTGTTAAGACAAGCTAGATACAACCTAGTGCATGCGCCAAAATGGTATGGACATGATCGATTTGCGCCGGAAGGTCCTTATATTATGGGGTCTACTTAGGACAGATGGCAAGAGTACATAGGTACACAGGCAGCCCTATAACATCACAGCACTGATCGGCTGACGACCGGCCTCATGACTGCAACATGATCGAGGCAGCAACAATAATTCATCGAATCCGCCTCAGATACTCATGGCTAAGCTCTATCAATTTGTGTAGCCTGCAACGGACAGTCAAATTGGTGGGTTTGAACCACATCAACCACTGGTTGATTACCTGTGATTGCCACTAGTGGCTGAAATGAACCAACATACCATCGGCGTTAGGCACTAAAATAGCGACGGTGTTGCATTTCCTTAATTCTGTATTTGTGTATGGTGTTAGCATCTACTCTTTCCGTTCGATAAACGGCTCTCACGCATTCAGCGCGCGAAGCTGAATTTGTTCCTTCGGTGTCTTCGGCTTGTTCTCGTCCTCCCTCCAACCCCGCCTCCACAAATGCATCCACGTTCTATACGCGACGCTTGTGAACGACTCGTAGATAGGTTTGCCCTCCTGCGTTCCAGACAGTTTGCCAAACAAAGTAAGCCCGGTGATAGTAACGACAAAGATGACTGCAAATGCAATCCAGTACTGCGTGGGATTATATTTGATAGGGCCATCCGCAGTCTCAAAATCGACGGTGAAGTATGCCGTTATGAACGATACAGGAATGAAGAGAATCGTGACTTTTGCCAACAAGATCGTGATGCGCGTCAAGCCCTCAATGTACGATGATTCTTTCAGCGTAATCAAGTTGAAATTGAGCTCCATGAGCGAGTTCTTCTCTTCCATGCAGTCTTGGATCTCGCCAATGCAATACATGTTGATGCGATCACGCAGCCTGCGAAAGCGCACACTGGCAGCTGTTGCGATTGAGACGCCGTACTCGCCTGGTGTGCCGACTCGCATGTCCGCGAGCAGGACCGAAGATGATGCTCGATCCGTCAAGTCACTGTCTTGCATTGCAACGGCCTTCTGTCTGAATCCCGGGGTTGGACCGTCTAGGATCCGTTGGATGATCGTGTCATAGGTCCGGTAGATGCGCTTAAGGACAGCAAGTTGCCGACCGTAGTGATGCAGCCTGCTGACGTGTTCCAACTCGGCTCGCGCAAACATGCTGTCTCGTAGCGAGTCAAGCTCGACGCCGTATTGATGTTCTCGCCTCGCGACGAGACTGTAGCTTGTGAACCAATCATCGAATAAGTAGTAAAACAGCAGGCTTGGGGCATCGTCTTCAATCATCTCGGGCGCCTCGGATCCATCTTGCGTAATGAGATTTGAACGAAGTTTGATGGTCTCCAGGGTGTTCTGAAGATGAGTGTTATCGAATCCTCGAGACAGTTGTCTAAACACATTTCGCAGGTTTCGCCGTATCGCCATGGTCACTCTTCTCTCATTACGCGACACAGGCTCCTTCTGTCCTGGAAATGGATTCTCATGGATTGCAACCACCGTACCGTCGTCACACAAGATAAGCCATGTCCATACCCGCTTTCCAGCTGGCTTGTAGGAATCCATGTCGATCTCCCGATCGACCCTATAAAGCGAATTGAAGCCAATGCAGAGATAGTTCTTGCCCCAATCGATGGATGAATAGTGCCAGACGTCGTTGACAATCCGGTAGTGATTCAAGTCAAAGCCTCCCAGACTCGGCACTCCCGGATCGTCGGTCGATGAGATGTCGCTCGCCTTGCTGGCCGATCTGGCAGAAGCCGCTATAGACTTGGCCGTCATCCTTCGGTGGCTTCGCCATGGCTTCAAAAAATCGCCCATGAAGTCATTCAAATCTCGATGGCCGGCATGCTGGTCTTCGCTTGGAGTCTGGGGCTTAATCTGCGGACTGCACATTGATGCCTGCAGTCGAGCGGAAAAGCCATAGTGTTTGCCAATCCTTCTGATCAAGGCGGCTTGCTCTTCGGGCTTCCATATATTTATCCATCTTGTTCCGCATTTGTGGTTCCTGGCAAGTCTATCTGCGCGACGATCCAACACATCTGAAAGACTGGCTGCATCAAGGTTTCTGGCGCATGAGGCGGACGAATTGTCAAAGTCAAGGACAAAATTCAGACTGTCCAAAGATCGGGTCCATTTTTCTATTTCATCGAACTCCTCTGGCTGGTCAAAATCGACGAAATGAACGTATGGTTTGTTTGCTGTTGGTGAGGACATTATGCCATGGGTGTGGTTTGCACCTCTAGCAGATAGGGACGATTACCAACACTGCGATGGTCCCACAACGAAGATGCATACACGAACGATTGGCACGCGAGTATGTGAGGTACGTTAGCGATGCTTTTATGACAACATAAACAATGCGGCAATGGCTCAGACGAGCAGGCTGAACATGTGGTCTGCAGAGTCGGCTGAGGCGAGGAGGCCTGCTGCGTTGCTACGCCAAGACCGGCAGGTGACTCGCATTAGGTCTTCTGATGCACAGCGACAGCTTTGTCTGCCTTGACAGTCCCCAGACTTTGTACAAGCATGATGCGGACTATCTTTGTTCGATGTGTAAAATGACATGGTTGGCAGCTTAGGAAGAGTCCCTCAACCCTGGACTTTTGTGTTGTCGCTGGAAGGTGGGTCCGGCCCGCAGCTCACTGTGCGGTCAACTGGTCACAGCTCTTTGCCCTTGACCGGTTCATTCTCTTCTCGAAATAGTCGGCACCACACTGCTCTTGTACGGCGATCGTCGCATTGCCTGTGCAGTTTCAACAGGCCTTCAGTCACGCCGAAGAGAATTGGGAACCTCCCGCTTCGGCTTGTTCCAGAGCACAATAAGCTCAACGAGCTTTGGCGTCCCAACCATGCTTGAAGAATCACGCAAGGTGGAGTAGAAGAATCACAGCCGCGGTATACATGAACAACTCCTCCCTCATGCATGCGCTGCTCGAGCTGCGTGGTCACCTCGGTACAAAGTATCGAGTCTCGCGTCCAGTGCAAGATTCTTGACAGTCAGAGCGATATCGAGACAAAGTAGGTAGCAGTAGCAAGTACAGAGCCCTCAAACAGTCGCAGGCGAATTCAGATCGTACATAAGCAAGCAGAAATGGATGATCAACAGCGCAGTTACGATTAGAAGCCTGCTAAACGGCGAGCTCAGCGGCATGGCCGACGTGTCCGGTGCTGTTCCTGGAACAGACCCACTGCCGGTCACGACAGACCGACAGTAGGATCGAGACTATTTTTACAGCTGATTCTTGACTGGCCGAGACGTAGTTGTGTAAAGTCCGATGCGGCGGCGATGCACGCACAGAAGAAGGCTTCGGCAGGTCTTGGCAGCAGGTCGTGCGAAGGACATTGAGGCCACTTCTGCTTTCGAGAGCAACCGGCAGCTTCGTCGTATCCCACACTCTGACCTCGACACACCACGCTGCACCTCCCGCTCCTTCGCCGCAAAGACTCTACAGCTCTCAGGAGAGCTCCAACCTGTCCATTCTTGCGCTTCCGATAGCCCGCCACCGCCCGATTGACATTCGTGCGACTATTTGTGCGCGCCAGCCCCGCAAGCTTTCCCCGGATTCACATTTGACCATACTGTACGTAAGCCTACCTATTTCGCCAGTGGAATCATTTCACAGGAAGCCTGGTAGACAGCAGGATTAACGTCGCTTGTTGTTTACAGGTCACGCCGAGACGGAGCGTTCCTCTCCCCCTTGCATCGGCTTCTGACCACGTCAACCACAAAGAGCACCACGCACCAACATGGCACAGATTCGCGGGACTGCTGGGTACAACCTGGGTGGTCAGCAGCCCAACAGATTTGGAGGTTATAATATGAAACCCGATGCGACTGGTGACCCGAGCCCGCTTGACACGATCCGGGAACAAACCAGCAAGATCGAAGAAGTCCTCAACGCCTATTCCGAGCCCATAAAGCCGTTAGTGCAATTGTCCTTGAAGTGGATTGATTTGCCGGCCGCTGTGCCAATCGAATCCTTTCCACATCCAGATGGATGCGATCACTAACGTGTTTTGAAGATACTTGCCGGCCGTCGGGCGTTTCCTCATCGTCGTCACATTCATTGAAGATGCTCTTCGCATTCTTACGCAATGGAAAGATCAAATAACATACCTGCGCGACTACCGCCACTTCCCCACTGGACTCAACCACCTTTTCCTCCTCATCAACGTGGTCGTCATGGTCGCGGGCTCGGGAATGGTTATTGCAAGGAAACGCGCGGACGCCGCCGTGGCTGGTCTGATCTCGGTCGTCGTTCTCCAGGCCTTCGGGTACGGCCTGTTCTTTGACCTCAACTTCTTCCTCCGCAACCTTTCGGTCATGGGTGGCCTCCTGATGGTGTTGTCTGACAGCTGGGTGCGCAAGAAGTTCGCTCCAGCTGGTCTTCCTCAATTGGATGAGAAAGACAAGAAGATGTACATTCAGCTTGCCGGTCGTGTCCTTCTTATCTTCCTGTTCATCGGTTTCGTCTTTTCCGGCGAGTGGTCAATCATCCGTGTGATCACCAGCATCTTCGGTTTCGTTGCTTGCGTCATGGTCGTTGTTGGCTTCAAGGCCAAGTTCTCCGCGACACTACTTGTGGTCATTTTGTCCATCTTCAACTTGGTAAGTTATTATGGCAGTCGTGAGCTCACAGAACTGGTGCTAATCATTCCTCTAGGTTGTCAACAACTTTTGGACCCTGCACGAGTATCACCCCCAAAAGGACTTTGCCAAATACGATTTCTTCCAAATTCTGTCGATTGTGTAAGTGGACTTCCTCTGGAACAGTCGAAAAGCCAGCTCGATTCCCCACGAGGCGCATGAGCTAACGATCTCTCTAGTGGTGGCCTTTTGCTTCTCGTAAACTCGGGTCCAGGTCAATTCTCGGTGGACGAGAAGAAGAAGGTTTACTAGGCTTCGTCACAATGCTCCGCCATGTCTTGAAATTTGAAGAAAACAAGGCCAGCACCAGCCCTGGCAAAATTAAGACGACGAGTATTGCGATGTATGAGAAGCCGCCCGAGTGGCAAAAGCTTTTCAATTCGCTCACGCGAAAATGTCTTTTGTTGCAGCTTTATTATAGTCGGCAATATAAAACAATATCAGTCGAACCTTAAGTTCCACCTGCATGAGTTCGTGATACGTGGTTTTCGGTGATCGAGCCCGCGGCCGTTCAACTCCTCATTGGCTGCAAAAAAAAAGAGCCGGATAATGTCTACGAGACTGTCGTGATCGCCGGGCACACTTTCGCTTCTACATGACTTGACGGGATGATAAGTAGTATGATGAATCGGATTCTTATACAGCGAGAAGAGAAAGAAGCCCAGCCGGGACATGTGCTGTCCCATTCCTCCCAGAAGATGCAGTCCGCCTCCAGTGTATTCCTGGCAAGCCATCCAATCAAGCCGACCCGCCATAACGGCTCTATCATACAAATCTATAAAGGTCGGGACCAATTTAACATCCCTCCATGCAAACGCTCAGAACACATGTGCTGCTTTGACCAATCCTCGGATCAGGGAGATTGGGGGAGACATTTTATACAATAGGATTCCCGTCATCCATGTTCACCAAGGGATGCAGCTCGAGCTGTCGAAGCAGTTCTTGGTAGACGACGAACATGCAGCCGCTCTGGACGCTGGTCCAGACTGCCCTGGGCCCGACGCCTCGGAACCACCCTGCTATGCCTTCCGTTCTATAGATGAGTCTGAGACCGGTGAAGACGGAGGATGTGTCCAGGACCACCGAGCCGGGTTTCGCGACGGACGTGCTGGGAGATGAGGTGGCGATGGATCGAACGTGCTTTGCGGCTGACTCTGGAGCTGAGGCTGCCGGACGTGCTTCAGCGTTGATGGCCGTGGGATGTACGACTTTCTTCGAGACAGGTTGAGGGCCTTTTGGGTAGTGAGGTACCTGCTCTGCCGTGGTCGGGTTCACTTGTGTTTGGATCCGCGTTTTGACGACGTCTAGGGGACAGGTGATGATCCCAGCAGCACCTCCTGCGCTCATCCCCGTGAGTATTTCCAATGGAAATCCAATCTCCTTGCTGCCGCACCATCTCTTTGCGAATTTCTGTTCCTGTTCGTAGAATGCGAACTGGAGCGCCGAAAAAGGGAGGTCGCGAAAGATGGTTGCTTTGTAACCGTAAAACAGTGCACTGACGCCCTCTGTCCTCACAATCGTCCTTGCAGCATCATATGTCCCTCGATAGTTGTATCCGGAATGAAAGAAGGGATTGTTGAATCGTCCTTGTAATTGTAACCTCGTTTTCAAGACTTCCGAGGGAACGTAGATGAAACTGGCAGCGAAATCTCCTACCAGGCCCGCACCTGCATATGCAACGGATGGCAGCACGCCGCGATCGATCAGCTGTCTCTTCGTCCATTCGTATGTGCCAAAGAATATCACTGTGCCGGGAAACGACCCCATCATTGCAGGTGTGACGCCGCTGTACAATCCTCTTCGAAACCCTTCTTGCCGGAAGATCTTCGTGTATGTTTCTGACATCGAACCGTATTTTGAAGGTATGTTTGGATCACCTTGCTGCCGTGTCTTGACTGTATCAAGTGAATGCATGGAAAGATCACCAATCAGCCCACCGGAGCCGCCCGCCAACATGGCCTGCAAGTTGTCAGTATCACGGTCACCCCTTTCAGCTGTAATGATCGCCTTACGTGGACGTAGGGTGGGCGCCCTTCCTCCTCCTCGTCCTCCATAGCCCGGGATCTTGCCTTTGGGCTCCCTGCTGTGTATGTCTGCAACGAAGACAGGTCATCTCGACCTTGCCCGAATATTACCGTGTTCGGCGCATGCGTTGCGTTTGGAGATTGTTGTTGTTGGCCGGAGAAGAGATTGGAAACCAGAGAGGACAGGGTCATGGCCCTTCCTCAGGATAAACGTAAGGTCGTCACAGATGAGGACCAGCCAAGCATGATGCGCTTTCGCAGCGGATTCACAGGTTCGATAAGCCGGCGCCGCAAAGACGGGCAGAAGTGCGCAACGGAGCGAGAGAAAGGCCGTGGTGGTCGTGCAGATGATATCGAATCTTTGTGAAGGTCGACACTTTTTCTTTGATGGCTTCGGCAAGCTACGCAATTACTGATCGGCGGATCTGTAAAGCCGAGGGCCGTCCGGGCGACGATTTCCGACTTGAGCCAGCTATACGAGGCACTCCACCGGCCATTGCTACGGTCCCCGCGCCGCGGCTTAATAGCAACATGGAATTTTAGCCTTTTACTTTGCAATGTCAAGGCATTCGACCCTTGATCGGGTTTCTGCTTGGACGTTGTCTTGTCAATATGGAGCAGGCACGACTCGTACATCTCACCAACTGCCGGCTGGCTATCGGCAACCAGCTGGTTTCTGAAGACCTATGGATCGACACTTCGACGGGCAAGATTGTCGATGCCCAGGCGGCCTTCTACGACGCAGGTACCTCTCGTGCTCAGGCTGTGGATTTGGGCGGAAGGATCCTGGCTCCTGGATTCATTGAATGTCAGCTCAATGGTGCTTATGGTTTTGATTTCAGCGTACCCAGCCCGAGATACGCCGAGGATTTCAGTCGAGTCAATCGCAAGCTGATCGAGACGGGAGTGACGAGTTACCTACCGACATTGACCAGCCAAAGACCGGACGTATACAAGAAAGTCTTACCCCTGTTGGCGGCGAAATTCACCAGGGACCCGTCGCTTGGGTCAGAGCCATTGGGCACCCATTGCGAAGGACCGTTCTTGTCAAACAAGAAGCCTGGCATTCATGCTCCTGCCGTGCTGCAGCAGCGAGCAACGGTATCCGCTTTGGAAGCATGCTATGGCAAGGAGAACATGCAACCATCTATCATCAGAAAAGTGACCCTTGCGCCGGAGCTGGATCCGTCGGGTAAGGGAACTGTCGTCTCATCTCTGGTTGCCAAAGGTATCATCGCGAGCATTGGACACACGGCGGCCACAAACGAAGAAGCTCGCACAGCAATCGACGCGGGTGCGAACATGGTCACTCACATGTTCAACGCCATGCCTCAGCCTCATCACAGAGACGTCGGTGTATTCGGCGTGCTTGGTGGTGGTAGCACGAAAGATGCCGCCAAAGCGGCATCAAAGGCGGCAGCTCCTAAACGACCATTTTTCGGCATCATCACGGATGGTGTACACGTGGCACCAAACATGTGTGGCATTGCATACAACGCTTATCCAGAAGGTTGTATCGTTGTGACAGACTCTTTACATGTGCTCGGTCTTGAAGACGGGGTATATGCATGGCCCAATGGTGGACAGATCCGAAAGCAAGGAGACCGATGTACGAGCGTGGATGGGAAAACACTCGCTGGAGCGAGCGCGACGCTTGACACTTGCGTCAGCCACATTATAAAATGGACTGGAATCGGAATTGCAGAAGGGCTGAGAACCGTCACCGAGCACCCGGCTCAGCTTCTTGGGCTAGAAGATGTGAAGGGGACCTTGAAGGTTGGAGCCGATGCTGACCTCGTTGTTCTCGGTGAAAGCGGGAGCGGCGAAGACTGGAAATTGACAGTGGACGAGGTTTGGAAATTTGGCTCCAAGGTGTTCTCCGCAGGCGTAGGCCAGGCTGGCGACAGGAAGCCAAGGCTATGAAGCAACCCGCAAAGTCAAACAACCTCTATTAATTGTAGATTTAAGCTAGATTTCGACAATGGAGATTAGCTTTGCGAGCTCGCATGTGCTCTTCGTACTTTGACACGTCAACAACTCAAATAAAGGTGTCAAGTTCAGTTCCGAGCGAGCATCGTGTCAAGCCCGTAGTAGAGGTTGGTTGTGTGGATTAGAGTCTGACACAAAGAAAGACTTCCCGATGCGGCAAGCTGAGGCGGATTCAAGATAGCTCGCTGGCGGAGTTTCGTCGGAGCTGCCCATGCCGCATTTCACGCTGCTGTCAACACGCTCACCACCAGCGACGCAATGAAACGATGAGCCGGAGTATGGCGGTTGAGCAGCTCGAATCTCCTTCTCCACTTGTGACCCATGGCCAGCGTTCCGGACTTTCGTACGGGCTCGCCTGTGCCCAGTTCGGGAAGGGCTTCACCCGTCAATCCCCGCCTCAGACAGAAAGATGACGAAGGTCTGTGCGAGGGATCTGAGCACTGGTATGGTGGAACTGACAGACGAGCAGCATTCAGCAAGAAAGACAAAGCTTACAAGCGGTGGACTGCCACAATCGAGCGGGTATTGGCTACGTTTGAGCAAACAGTCGACGAATGGGCCGATTACATCTCCTTTCTCGGACGACTTTTGAAGGTTTGAACCCACCACATCTGGAAAATCAGGAGCGGGACTGAAGTGATAAGGCTATACAAACACGCCCGCCTAATGCCGAGGATCTGCCCTCCAAAATCGTGGTCGCGAAACGACTTGCACAATGCCTGAGCCCAGCGCTGCCGCCTGGCGTACACCAGAAAGCTCTCGAGGTCTATTCCCACATCTTCTCCTTCCTCGGGCAGGAAGGGCTGTCTCGGGATCTCAACCTATACCTCCCTGGTCTTGCGCCCTTGGTGTCGTTCGCTTCGCTCTCAGTAAAGCCGTTGGTTCTGAGCGTATACGAGGAGTCCCTTTGTGGCCTCGATCCTACTGCTGTCCGCCCGGCACTGAAGGCCCTCATACTCTCGCTTTTGCCGGGTCTTGAAGAAGAGAATTCAGATGAGTTTG
Organism: Cyanodermella asteris; assembly: GCA_900618795.1. Taxonomy (NCBI): domain Eukaryota; kingdom Fungi; phylum Ascomycota; class Lecanoromycetes; order Ostropales; family Stictidaceae; genus Cyanodermella; species Cyanodermella asteris. Next base: position 721,932 of record UYJD01000010.1, read on the forward strand.
AGCGGACTATGAAGATACTGGATGCCCTTCGCAGCCGATCTGGCCTCGTCGAAAGGCGTTCAAGCACTCAAACAGAGGCGTCTCGAGACCAGTTCTTCTGGCAATGTATGTTCCTGGCCACCATAACCAGCCCGAATCGCCGCTCTGGAGCCTTGGCATATTTAGTGCGATGTCTGCCATCTTTGAGTCCGCAGGCATCCAAAGCCGCTGGTGGAGCAACCCAAATTGCAAACGGCACTCGCTTGGAGGAGACGATATCGGCCGTTGCGTCGCCTGATCCTGGCCTCCTCATCCGATCTTTCTGTGCAGGACTCCTTGACGAGAATTTACTTGTTCAAAGAGGATTTCTAGACCTTCTAGTAGAGAGGTTGCCTTTGAGCTCTCCAGTACTGCGAGATAAGACAAGCGCCGGCGATCTTAAAAAGCTGATAATGGCTGCAACCACTGTGGTGTTGCGGAGGGATATGAGTTTGAATCGACGCTTATGGGCATGGTTTCTAGGCCCATCGGCAGTGGGCGACGGCGAGCCAGACCCCAAAAGTCCCCTCTCGCCAAACCCAGCTCCACTCAAGACGCCAACCACTGCTGAAGATCATTCTTCGCAGGTTCAGTACTTTGCACAAAATGGTCTCACTATGCTCGTAGAAGGCCTTCAAGACCAGCTTCTAGCTCCATCGATGACTGCAGCGGATAAGTCCCGCGCTCTCAGAGCCTGCCTTGCATTGATGGACCGCTTCGAGATCGGCAATCTGGTGGTTCCACATGTTTTCGTTCCTGCTCTCACTAGTGTCCAGCAGTTCCAAGCGTCCAAAGCTCCGAAGGCTGCCAAATCCGAAATCCTCCGCAACGGGAATGCATTCTTTGACAGTGTCGAAAGCCACGTCATCTGGCATGAGATTGTCCAAGTCATTGACGATGCTTTCGAGTCGGATCCCGCCTTAGGTGTCTCCAAGCTGACATTAATCAACTTTCTGCTTAACAAATTCAATGTCCGGGAAGAGGACATGCAGACCATTCACTTACCCCTGGCTGGCCTTTTTGTGCTTGAGAAGCTCAACATGTTGTTAGGGAAGGATGCGACAATGTTGCAGGATCGCCTCGAATTGATCACGCTCGCTTTCCGCCTGGCATATATGCTCATTCAGCAGATTCCACCTCGTGCTCTCACGAAAGCTGAAACATCTCCAGGGAAGGTCCACTTGACAAACGGAGCAGCATCTTCGCCTCCTGCGGAAAGAATTAAGAGTTTCTATTCTCAACAGTCCGCGAATACCGGGCGGTTACTTTCCGAACCCGACGTGGCTGTTGCTCTGTCTGAGGTGACGTGCAATGTTATAGCCCAGGCTTTAGCTCACTACGGTAATATGTCACGCGCAGCGCTAGAGGGTGCTGTCTCATTGATAGACATCACTTTTCGAAAAGTACCGTGGTATTCACCCTCTGGAGGTGTGGCTTCCCTGATGGAACAGATTGCCAAACAAATAACCGCAGCCAGTACCAGCCCACACGAGCCTGTCCAGCGGCTGGATATTGCTCTGACACTCACGATCACCTCAGTGTTGGAAGTGCTCAATGCTCACGAGATTGCAAAACATGAAATTACCTCTGTCGTTCAACGCAGAGTACTGCCGGAGCTTGTGGAAAATTCTTGGTTTGCCTTGTCCCCTGGGCGTCCGCAGAACCACGTCGAGGCTTCACGCTGTCTCTGGAGGCTCAACGCAGTTACTGGCGGGAATGACCTTGTAGAAAGCGCTATTGTCAACTTGGGGATCACTAGTGACGTCGACAAAAGTGCCGGGCCCAAGAGACTGGAGCACGCATATCGTTTCACGGTCTTCTGGCAACAAAGCCAAGGGCAGTCTGAGCTGACAAGAAACAAGCGAGCTCCGGTCTTCCGTGTACAAAACACGCTTACTGCTGGAAAACTGCAGCTTCTGGGCAGACCACTTTTCCAAATGCTGGAAACCCTTCTGCACATTGACGACGAAGTCGGGCGATTCATTGGTCACTGGCTCGAGAACCTGCCAGACCTTGCTGTTGTTGTGAATGTTGTTCTTGCACACATGGACAAAGCGACTAGTCCATTGACTGTGGCTCCGACAAATACTGATACCCCGGGAGAACCATCCACACCTGTGGATCTCGAGGCTTGTATATACTTTGTTCGTCTACTTGAACGAGTTGTGCACCATGCGAGGTCCAGCCTGGAAAGAAGTATATCACAAGGCGCATCCGAGGACTCGAGAGAACAGTTGCTGCTGCGGATTCAGTTCATTGTCGATTCTTGCGTCAGGATTCAATCCACGCAGCACTTCATTTTCGCCTCAGAGGCCAACCTCGCGCTTTCCTTGCAAGAAGCGTCACTTGTTTTATTACAACAGGCCTCTCAGTTCTTATCTGCCGAGTCGATAGTTAGGCTCAGGCTGGACATCGTTTTGCTGGATGAGCTCTCTAAAGCCGTTGAAAGCAACAACGCAATGCTCCAGATCGCGCTTACCAAAGCTTCATCCGCAGCTTTGACAAGGAGATCAGAAGCACAAAAGTTGCTTCGCCAGATAGCAGTCCAAGCCGACGAGACAGAGATTGCGAAGGGCAATCGGCGCTCTTCGATCGTGCGCGACGAGTCTAGCAATACGCCAGCAGAAGACCAATTTGCAGTGCCATCGAAAGTGTTGAGCTGCATTCTGAGTGCGTTCTCTGGCTCAGGCGGCAAACCCGTTCTGGATTGCTGGTTTGATTTTCTCAAAGATGCGCTCCAGCTTTATGGCTCAAACATATTTCAAGTTATTTTGCCGCTAAATGAATGCTTCTGCAGGGTTTTGCGAACAATGGCCCAAGATCTCAAGGACACCTTTGCGGCCGACATCCAAAATGAGCTCCATGTGAGCGAGACAGCTATGGTGCAAGTCCTCAACGCACTTGAGCGGCCATTGGAAATAGCTCATGGAACTCTGCAGTCCTTAGTCGCTCAGGAAGGCGCACCTCGAACTGAGCGGCAAGCCGCCAGCTTCTTCAGCATGGTATCCGTGCTAGCTCCAGAAGGAGGGAAGGTCAAGACGGCTGCAGACAACAATCGGCTGACTGTACTATTATGCTTCAAAGATGCCCTCCGTGTGTGCTTCGAAATTTGGTCGATCGATGAGACCTCTGTTCCTGGCATCACCGATGACAGTACAAGGTCAGCATCCTTTAAGTACACTACGCTAAGGCTACGGAATCGGACAAGGCGGATTGTCGAGCACCTATTTCAGGCACGCGATCTCGAATGTGTCGAAACATTAGTGGCGCTATGGCATGACTGTATGATGGAAGGCGATATCGCTGGCTGCAACAAAGTTCTGGCTATGCTGGCGACAGTCGAAACAGCAAGACCGAAAGTGACTGTTCCGGCCTTGCTTAATGCCATTTACTCGAGAACACATCCTGGGGCTCTAGATCCGGATAACCGGTCATCCCTCACATCGAACATATCGGAAGTCACGCTTTCGGCATTCAGCATAGCCTATCTTCGTTCATTGGAGGATGACGCCACGGACGAGATTTGGCAGTCTTGCCTGACATTTCTTCGAGACGTTTTGACAAGTCCGCTGAATCATCGGCAAATACTGGTTCAACTTTTGGAGTTCGCTGTCGAGCTTGGGGCAAAAGTCAACAACACCAATTTTGGTGAACAGCGCAAAATGCGTCGTGAATTGGGTGACTTGTTCATTCGGCTCATGTCTGCTATCACAACTATTCGGCCCCCGGGAACCAACACAGAGCAGAAAAAATCGGCCTCTAGTGCTACAGACGCTGAGGCCAACCACTGGTACAGAAGGCTTATGGCAAACGGGTCTGCTGACCTGGTATCTGTACTTGCCAATATTTTCCCGCGCCTTGCTGATACGTTATTGGAACGTGACAGGATGCCTGCCATAGTCTCATCTGTCTCGACACATGTCCTTGGTCCCACATTGCGCTCAAAGATGTTTCCAGAAAACGTCGACCGAGACACGATTGAGCTGTTGAAGGTTGTCGGACATATTACCGAAGCTGCTAAGACATACAAGAAAGATGTGTATGATGCATTCAACGATTCAAAATTTTTCTCCAATGAACTACCCCTGGTTCAAGATGGATGGCTGCCAGTGCTGCGCCAATGGGCCATTGGAGACAAAGAGCGTCTGCCAGAACTGTTCGGTCGTCTCGCAGCGCCAGCAGCAGCTGGTCTCATGTTCGGAGTGGGTGCCACAAGCGCGCGCTTGGAAGCTGATCGTAGGACACAGCTCACCTTGAGGCGAATCAGCACATTGTTCCTGGCGGGACCACAAGACGCATTTGTCGTCAATCTGCCCGAACTCTCAGGCAAGGTTGTTGAGCTGCTCAATGCAAGTGCTAGCTCGTCTCCCTCCTCACTCACCCGCGCAGAGCTTTACATGCTGTTTCGCACCCTCATCTTGCGAGTCTCACCAAATCACCTCAATTCATTATGGCCAGTCATCAATTCGGAGATATCAGATGCTTTGTCGTCTGCGATGCCCAACAGCAGCCAGGAGTCCCTCAATCCTGAAAGCTTGCTTCAGCTGTGCAAACTAATCGATACGCTGCTTTTGCTCAATTTGGATGAGTTTCAGTTGCAACAATGGCTATTTATCACAGATACGACTGATGCTGTCTATCGACCATCGCATCTCGAACCGGCTGGTCTCACCGACCTCCTGGCCGAAAGCCTTGATGCAGACCCGAACGGCATGGCTGTCGCTCCACTCACCAGCATTACAGAGCCAGGAAAGCTTCGAAAATGCTTACTAGACAACAAGTATGTCAAAGGGGTAAGCAAGGATCAGTATAGAGACAGAGTTTTCAGACCATTCTTCCGACAACTCAGCATTGTCTCGTTTGAGGGCAATTATAGCATGGACCCGCCGGATGTTCAGGGTTGCGTTGACGACTTGGTGGCTGATCTATTCGACGACTCGACTCTCGTCTGAAAAGGAATGCAAGGCATGATTACAACGCAAGGATACCCCGTTTGGATGAAGATGGATACAGCGCCACAAGCTGGAAAGCCATCAGTGAAAATTGACGTTGAAGTAAGGATGTGAACAGCAGTCAGGCTGTTGAGTGACAATCTGAATTTCAACTTCAAAGGGAATGCAGAGAGTTTGAAGGGAGGATTGCGGCGGAAGAGACTCTCCATGTCACAGATGCGAGTTCGTGCTCCGAGTAAGATCGTAGGCAGCCATCTCAAAAATTCTTGATGTGACCTCACAACCGAACTTGATGTATCTGCCCAACGGCATGGTCATCCGTCTGTGGGCATGTCGTCTCATGTAAATTGGTGACGTTATCGCTGGATATCGTAGGTGGCGTTCATGCCGCCATCGCAAGTCCCGAGTGCCCCAGATTTTCCTTGCAGGAATGCGGGGAAAGCATGTGTTTAGCCGCCGCCCAAAAGTTTATCTGCAGCACCGTTGCGCTAGCGCTCCATCTCCAACTTTGCTTCCTCTTATACATGTGTTAGAGTTGTTTCGGACACCCTATGATTGGCCAATCTAGAATACCTCTGCAAGTGTCCACGTGGCCCTTTTCTCGGGGCGAAAAAGAGGTGTAGGTATCTCTTAGGCCTAACAGAGGTCCCCCTCTACTTTGTTCTTTCTTAGCGGGCTTCAAGCGATAAATAGGAGGCTGCTTAATAAACAGAGTCAAGTCGTCAGGGAGCAGATCTACGACTGAAACCGTATAGTCTGATCCGGCTCTCTCGTTGAGCAGTGCACTCATTCCACCAATCACAGGGTGTCCGGAACAACTCTAAAACATGGAGTAGGTCGACGATCTTTGCGACACGCATGCGCCGTGTCTTGCAAATCTCCCCGCTCTTTGCTCTCGGACCTTAAGACACGCGCGAAAACCATGCTTGGATGCGGACGGTGTGAGTGGTAAGTTTCATCTTCGAGAGCCTCCCATGTCCATTTCTTCCGAGAGTCCATCGTCGAGATTCAGCGAAGCAAAAACTCGATGTTAGCAAATCCCTGAGCTCTTCTCTATATGTGTCAGGTCTAGGTTTTCCAAGTTCCCCCGGCACTGTCAAGCCTGATCCTCACGATGAACTCTTCGGGAAGGTTTCATGGGGTCGATCTTCACGTGTATCTGAACCTTTTCATGTCCCCATGTCCGTTTAGATGCTAGCGCCTGTGCGCTTTGCACAATCTGTACATGATTGACAGAGATTGAAGCGGGATATGGAGACTGCCTTGAGCACCTGGATCCTGAACAGAGTGGCCACGGGCCCCGCCCCGAACTTAATGAGATGCCTGGGCTATTTGGCTTCTTCGGAGCCTGCTCTCTCAAGCTTCGTGGTGTGGACGTTGCGACAACAGCAAAATGGTGGCCTCAAGTTCTGGACTACGGCTGATCCTGTGCCTGTGCATCTCATTGTGCGCTGCTGCTCCGACGAGCCAGAACTGCAAGCCGCTACCTGGAGATGCGGCTTGGCCAGATTCAGCCGCTTGGTCGGCCTTGAACTCTTCAGTGTCGGGAAGACTCGTTGCCCCGGTCGCTCTGGGAGCAGTATGTTACCCCCATAGACCGGAATACGATAGCGCCAGCTGCACGACTTTGGCTGGCAATTGGACAAACAACGACTTTCACGCTGCAAGCCCCTTTAGCGTCGATTACAACGATGATACTTGCCCACCTTACAGCAACGGTACCGCTTGTTCGACGGACGGTTATCCTGCGTATGTCATCAACGCTGCCAATGCGAAGGGCGTTCAAGAGGGAGTGAAATTTGCGGCGAAGACGGGCGTGCGGTTGGTTGTGAAGGCGACAGGACATGATTTCCTCGGCAGGTCAGTTTGAGCTAATACAGGCTTGAGAACGCTTTCTGACTGACATAGATCTTCTGGACCTGGCTCACTATCTATCTACACTGGTCAGCTTAAAGGCATAACATACACCGCCAACGACCCTCGCGCCACGAAGTACGGCGGTTATGGATCATTTAAGATCGGGGCCGGGACAAGATTGGGCGAGGTTTACCAGTATGCCTATGACAATAAAGTCACAGCCATAGGTGGCGCCGATCCTGGCGTCGGCATCGCCGGCTGGGTAACAGGCGGAGGCCACGGACCCGTGACGGCAAAGTACGGACTCGGCGTCGACAACGTTCTCGAGATGGAAGTCGTGACCCCAGACGGTGAGCTCCGGACAGTTAACGAGAACCAAGATTCCGATCTCTTCTGGGCGCTACGTGGCGGAGGAGGAGGCACGTTCGCAGTGTTGACGTCCGTGACCATGAAAGTATACCCTCCCACCCCCATCACGGTCTGCCTGTTCCAATACAACACAACCGCCAACTCGGACACGTTCTGGTCCATGCTCACCTACTTCCACCAGCAGCTACCCTACCTGATCGAATCCGGCATCTCGGGCTACTACTACGCTGTCCCCGACGACAGCTCCGACAACTCGCTCCTCAAAGGCAAGATCTACGGTCTCTGGGTCGTTCCCGATAAGGGCCCCCTCGACGTTGCGGCGCTTCTGCTTCCCATGGAGACCAAGTTCCGCCTTGAATTTCTGAGTGGTGATCCGGTCTCTATCACTAGCTTTCCGGTTGGACCTGTCGACTTCACGAAGAATTGGGCGGGTAGTGAACCGGCGCTTGTGGGGCAGGATATGAGGATGGCCAGCCGCTTGCTCGACAAGGCTGCCCTCACGTCTGATTCGAAGACCCTTGAGGCAGCACTTCGAGCTAGTACACCGGGAGGATCGACTCTGCTCGGTCACGCGGTATCGAGCCCCGGTGCCGGAGATCCGCCCGGAGGAATCCCTGGTGGCAACTGTTCCGTTCTGCCAGCCTGGCGGAGCACCTATATTCATGCTAGTAAGTTCGAAACCTCCAGACTCTGGTTCTGATCCAAGTCCTCATTTCCGCCTGTGAAGACGTGCTGACCCCGTTGACAGTCACGCCTGGCTACTGGCCTCAATCCAACGCTACCGCCAAAGCAGCTGTCATTGAAGAATTGCGCGAGACTCGTGTCCCGGCGCTCAAGAAGCTGGCTCCTAACACCGGTTCTTACCGCAGTGAAGCCGACCCGACGGAGCCGGATTGGCAGAACGTGTTTTATGGCGCAAACTACCCGAGGCTGTTAGAGATCAAGAAGAAGTACGATCCGAATGGCGTCTTCTGGTGCAAGTCTTGCGTGGGCAGCGAGCTGTGGGATGCGCAGGGGAATGATGGGTTGGACAACAGAGTGGGACAGAACAAGGTGAAGCTCTGTACGACTGGGTCATAAACAAATAGTACTTCGAGAATTTATGAATTGATGTCTTTTCTACAATAGATGACCAGATTCAGACAAGGTAGTAAACCGAATTAGGTGGTGCCTGACGTTGAGTAATTACTTTTGACGAGCGCTAACAAGGTAACAAGACCGAACGGGATGCATGAATAACCCATACACTCATATCCGAGAATAAGAGCGATTCTCAGACGACCACATTCCAAGTCGCGTTCCTATCCTTCCTCGCCTTGATCTCATACCCCTTGGCCCTCATCCGCTCCTGCACCGTCCAGTGCAAATTCGGCGCATGCTCCTGCACCGGTCGATATCTCCCCATGTTCATCCGAATCTTCTTCACCCAGCCATCAGAGTTCTTCGGCTGTACCCTCACCTTGATCGGCCAGTACTCGAGAATCCACCAGCCCTTGGAAAGCTGCAGCTGATCCATCATCGGCTGTATAGCGTCAAAGTAATCCTCGTGCTGCTCCGCAGTCCAGCCGTGCACAAACTTCTGCCGGTCCTCGTCTTCGTACATTTCAAGGTTACAGCGGCCTTCCGGATCCTCGGGATCGACGGGCGAAAGCGCCCAGGCGCGCTTCTGGATGGGCGGGATCTTGCCGGCTTCGAACTGGGCTTGGAGGTCCGCGGGCGGGACGTCGGTGGGCTTGCTCAGCGGGACGTACTTGGGGTATAGGGACTGGAGGTCGAGGCCCTCTTCGGCGAGGCGGGGCGCCTTGAAGATGATTCCCGTGTCGCACTCGAAGGCTTGCCGGATCATCCAGCGGAGGGGGATCTGGGAGAGCTTGTATCGGACTTCGTTCTTGACGGCGCCGCCGCCGACGTCGCAGTGGCAGCCTGCGAACCAGACTTCGAGGACGTCGGTGGCGTGGACGGCTTTGTTGAGCCTGGCGGCCCGCGATGTTGCCGGTCGGGATTCGGCGTGTCCGTTTGTCGCTTGGGGCTTCGCCTTCCCGTTCGTATCCTCTTCCGCTAGAATGTCCCAGGAATCGGAGTGGATGTCGTCCTTCTTCCTGTAGCGGCATACCTTGAATTTTGCCCTGTGCTCGTCCAGGGCCATTGCGTGTCGGAAATGGATAGCCCTATTGTGAGGCGTTGCGCTCAGAGGGAACTTGCGAGGGATGAAGCCGACGGAGCCGACGCTGTCGAAGACGCCAACGAAGTGGATGTTGACGTCCATGCAGAAGGTGCGCTTGAAGTCGAGACTCATCTTCCAGCCAGCCTCCGTATCATCTTTGTAGTATTGGTATGCGAATTCGATTTGTGCGATATTATGCGCGGGCAGGAGGCCGACCTTGTGAACCATGCCGGCAAGGCAACGGGCAGTGTATGCGCCTATAGCCATTAGCATCCGCACTGCATCTTCTCAGACACATTTTATACACACCTCTCGAGAAACCAAACATGCAAATCTTATCCCCCTGTCGATAATTCTGCATCAAGAACTTGTACGCGTCCCGGACATGCACGCCCAACCCGCTCCCGACGGCCATATCGAGCGCGGCATTGATGCCGTTGGTGAGTCCGCCTCCATCATACGTGCCGATGCCGGATTGATAGTACGTGAGCTGTCCGGGGTCGGACTTCTTCAGACAGGAGACCAGATGCACGATGCTGCTGTTGTCAGAGTCAAACTTGTCGCCTGTGCCGTCGAGGCAGATGACGATCGTGCGGCCGGCAGGCTTGTAGTTGGCGCCATCGCGGACGGCGTAGAGGTTGCGCGGGAGCTGGGGTATACCCTCCTTCGCTGCAGGGGCTGCGGAGGTGTTTTGGGAAGGATCGAGGAGGGGGCCGGGGCCGGAACCGGGGTTGACTTGATCGGTCATCGTTCACGCGGTCCTGAAGCTATTCGCACACAGTAACAGACGTTCACCAAAAACGATAGGAAATGGGTACAGAGAATGGAAAATCAAACAGGCACGAAAGAGAAAATGGGGCGAAAGCGATTATTATTGCCTTTCCAACCGCCATGAATCGAAGCGTTGCATCCACAATTTCCATCTGGCTTCACGATCGCCGCATAGCGCATCGGCTTCGCTGCCCGCCAACTTCATCAGTTGAAGATCTTCTGCTGGGGACGGGCCCGCTCGGCGGACGGGAAGCTTGGGGGCATCTGAAGATTCGAGCTAAGAGACATGTGAGTGGACTGATTCGATGTTGGTGCAGGAGAAAGCTCAGAGAGGCTTCGAGCTACGTGCGCTTCTACGTCAGCGAACAGATTTGTGGGCGCGTTCATTGGTGTGCGCCGTCGCTGCGAATTGCCGGCGTGGCATCGTGCACCCCATTCGATCGATCTCGAGCTGGCGGTGGATCGATCTGCAAAAAATGGCCTGTCCATGTTCGTTTTTGGATGAGCTTCAGATGCTTGATCGCGGTGAGGTTGAGATGAGGAGGTGAATAGTAATGGCCGCTGTTGAGACTTTCACTGTGTCGAACTATTGAAGAGCTGCGAAACCACTGCCCAAGCTTCAGACACGGGCGACTCTAACGAGAAGCATAAATTAGAGTTTTGCCTTTTCAGACGGATCACGGCTGGGTCAACACTATGGCCACTGACGAAGGATGTTGGCTCTATACTCAAACATGTACGAGCGGATGCAATTACTGTGTTTCGCATTATGCGAGAGAGCCCTGCTTCACATGTCCAATGCCACTCGTGACGCAGCTAAAGCTACGTACGCATGTGGTGGGACGTTTCAGGTAGACTCGACAGGGGGACATTGTATTAGGTACACAGTCAGGTGCTTGGGTCCGTATTTAGCCAGGTATTGGCCTCATCAGCTGTGATGGTGGCTCTCTCAATCTTACTCATTATGCGAAATGCGATGTAAATTTGATTTGATCTAGTATCACGGCCTCAATTCTGAGGACGCACCTCCTGTACTAATGGTATGCAGACACATTTGCCATCGCGCCGTAGTCAGCCCAATTCGCTGGACGATATATGTGCCACGTGTCAGCTCCTACCCCATCTGCCTCCCCCTGGACATCTTTCTGCTTTATTGATGTATACACGGTACATCCGTGGTCTTCGAGCAGCGTAGCAAGATACAGCGTCAGAGTGACAGCTTGCGGAACATTTTCGTCGAAGCGACTAGTGGTGGAAAAAGGGCGCCCTTTGAGTTCGAAATCGTGAACGCGGGTATATCGCGGGTGTCTGTCATGGCCTTTCATATTGGGAAGAGTCGGTACCATGGCCCGTATGACATCTTCTGGAGCATCGATCAGCCGTAGACGGCTTGACATGCTGAAAACCACAGTGAACCACTCCAAACTAGTTTCCATACGAAAATCTGGATTGTGGCGGAAGATCAGCGAGTCTTTATTCTTGGCAGAACGAGATATGTTTGTTGCAAAACTCAGTTTCCAGCCTGATTCGTAAAGAGCTTTGAGAATGTGCCGAATCATGCGGCGTACTTTGATCGAGTCGCTAGCTGTTCCATCCCATCGGTAGCCGTCGAGTTTGAAATGATGGCCGCTATTGTCTGAACTCTCTTTTTTGATGCCATCCTCCCAATTCCTGAGAATGCAATTTCGGATAATGTCGATGCACGGAGAAGGAAATCCGACCACACCAAGGCCATCAGAGCTACCCATGTACAAGATGGCTAAAGCAGCCTTGCCAGGACGCCGGGGAAGCGGTGGTCTATTTTCGATGATGCTTGATTCGCCCGAGCTGTCTCCAGACTGCCTTTCTTCGTACGGAGGTGGATGAGACCCGAAGAACCTGTCCACCGCTCAATCGTGTAGCGGTTACTGTTGGCCCAACGAATGAAGTAAATGTAAGACTGCAAATGAATCGCCACTTGGGAATGCCAGGGAACTGCCGGTGTGGACCCTGGGTGGCTGCTGTCCAAGTCGAAGCGCCTAATAGGTATTGCCTGGCAGATCGCTCTGCGTCTCCTTTGATGAACCCAAAGTATTTCGCATACCAGTGCCAACAGTTTCGTTGTCTTTGATGTTGAATGGCACTCTGCGCAGTGGTGACTATCCCGAGGATAGAGGCCTAAGCGGACGGCATAGCTTCTCGAAGTTAGGATTTTAGAGGATTCGCAGCTGTTCTGTCCTCAAATGGATCCTAGCGTGCATCGCGACATGATTCTTTTCTTGTAGCGCCAAGGGCGATGAGTCGTCGACGCTGATTGAAGACTTCAGAGTTCGTGCGGCCTCAGCCTCGTCGGCAATGGGCGGCTTCTTAGGGGGCTTGGCGTGCAGATTTCTTATTCTCTGTGGAACTTGAGTTCAACCCTCTCATCGTTATTGAGCTCAGCAAACCAGTAATGTGGCGACCGAGCCACTCGATACAGGGCTAGTCGTCAAGGTGTATGCAACCACATTCGTGTCCCCTTTTGATTCAGTCCACTCTCAGTCGTACGGCGACCTCCAAGAAGCTCGCTTTACGTATCTGAGTCTCCGGAATGTCGTCGTCTGACTTTTGACGAGCTGCAGCTTTCGAATCATCGGCACTCGCCGTGTCCGTCTCGGCTTCGTCTGAAGGCTTGCCTGCGGGGTCTGCATCTTCCGCTCTGACAATATCGTCTACGGTGCCCACCGTTCCTGTCTTTAGCTGCACGCGACAGTCCTGCTGGTTCTGGAAGTAGAGAGCAAGATTCAATGCCTTTTCAATGGCACGGCCCGTTGCGCGCAGGTAGACTGCTTCGGAGTCTGTAGGCTGAGCCGCAATTGCTTGTAGCTTTTGCTTGTCCGAGCGGTTGTTCTTCTCAAGTAGACTGGCTTTGCCCAAGCTGCGTTTCTCGACCTGATTCAGCAGCTTCCGAACACGTTTGACTGCCGAAATGAAAGGAGTGGATGCCGAAACATAGACTATCTTTGGCTGGCTTGAGTTGGTGTAAGGCGAAGGTATCGGAGGACGGAGAAGAGGACGTTTGCTCCTTCGATGGGCTGCGATGTTGTTGACAACTGCTGAACAAGACTAGGGGATCACACTTACATGTAGGCAATCTCTTGAGCTTCTGCTCCGGCGCCATGACGGCTTTCAGCTTTGACAAAAAGTAGGGACGCGACAACTATGGTCGCTGGCCCCAGCCGAAGAGAGGATATTTGGAATCAGATGGTAGGCTCGCAAATCAATGAGCGAATTCTGCTGCTAGGCGAGCACAATTTTTCGGACTGCTCTCCTGTGGTCTCGTGAGCAAAGCCGAAATTTTTGAATTAATGGTGAGGAGAAGTAGAAGTGATGTCCATGAAGGACATCGCAGCTGCACCGTCTGGCGAATGTCTGAAGCTTCCTCTGTGCTTTCAGAGACCGAAGCAAGATCAGGTCATATACAGCCAATCCCCTCGACGTATCTGAGACAAAGTAGACTCTTTCAACGTCGATAAGAATGATGCTCAAATGCGGCTCGAAATTTGGGACGCGCGATGATGCAACCGCGGGACCGCCGAACCTTCAACGCGTCCAGCCGACGCGTTCCACAGAAACGCCTTCACCAGCTCACACGACTTGCTGCGGAAGACAGCAACGCTTGTCATTGGCATCTGTCAGAGGCTTCGCAAGTTTCGCATCGCTTTCGTTTGTCTTGGAAAGTTCCTGTACTTAGTGGGTTCAATGTAACGATAAAAATTACGATTGCAGTTCCGCTCAACGTCGCCCATACCTATCGATGATACTCACCTCATCAGTGCAATATGAGCGGCGCAACAGAACAGCATAACGACGATGCCGGGGAGCCAGACTTGCCACAGCTTCCTTCAGGCGATGGCGTTGTTCCTGCGCACACGAGGCATGCCCAACTGATTTCTACCGAGCCTTTACAGGCCAGCACCTCCTCAGATCTCCCAACATTCTCCAGCGACGATGTTGCGCCTGCCGCGGAGAATTATTCAATCAGACGAAGGAAGCACCGGCGCGTGGGACCATGGTGGCAGCTTCCACACTCACAAGAATATCCACGCAAAAAGAGGCGGATGCAGAGAAACTTTGACAGCGGCGTATTCATGGGCAGTGAGAATAGCTTTGCATCTACTAGCGACATACCTTCTAGCGAGCTGGATCGTTTATCTACACACGAATTTGACGAGAAGGACGCAATGCGCAGGGTCTGGTTGCCTGAGATCAGATCAGATGGCTCAATCTCAGAGCATGCCGAAAGACCGAATGGCATGCCCCGTTACCAATCGGACGTAGGCATTATCCAGGAGCTGAAAAGGCCACTGGAAGACTCTGGTGAGGAAGATAACCCCAGGGACAAAAGGTCCAAACGATCGATATTGTCGTTGACGAGCGAAACCAAGTGCATTGTCCGTGGCCAGGAGATCAAGTATGACCCTGAAGCCAGAAGACGACTGGAGGTTGTAGAAGCAGCTGTGGAGGACTGGTCGAACGGCGTCGACTTGAATGGCAAGCTCACCTTGATCGACGAGGAGGTTGACGAAAGGACAATAGCTCAGCTCTTTCATCCGCTTCATCACCTGGTTCGAACCAGAAGGTACGATGATCCTGGTAGATACGAAGACCTTGTTCCCGATATACGTCTTTTCCTCAACTCAAACCAGCTGCGCCGCATACCTGTTGAGGTATACCGACTCAAAAACTTGACCCACCTCTCGGTCAGAGAGAACTTTTTGCCGTCGATCGATGCCTCGATTGCGAATTGTACCAGATTACAGCACCTCGATCTTTGGAATAACGAGATTTTATGGCTGCCAGCTGAGATTTTGCGACCGTCGGCTTTGACGAAGCTCTACGTTGCCCCTCGACACTTTGTAAGACCAGTTGCTACGAAGCCGGACATCCTACCGAGCTTGTTGTTTGCCGAAGACCATGAGGAGAAAAAGTTATTTGCAATGTCACAGATTTCATATCTGGACTCCCTCGGAAGGGTCATACCGAAGTCGGCTCCGAGACCATCTCAGACAGCGAATTGTGATCCGTCTCTGAAACCGTTTCATCCAACCGAGCAACCAGTACCGGCCACCCGGAGTCTGCTTGAGCTCAGTGTGCTAACCATGGCTAAATATTGGCCTGAGCAAAAGCGGGACCGCATCCCGAAGATTATAGCTTCTACACCACATCTAGCGAGACTCGTGCAAGCCGGCTTTGAAAGCGAGCAGTTGGGTCAGTCAGTATGTCACTGCGGACAAAAGTTTCTCATTCCAAGAGCGGAGTGGTTTGAGTGGCGATGGATGAGTCATTTCCTCGTGCCGCTATTGTGGAGAGCCTGCAGTTGGCATTGCGCACAGGAAAGAAAAGAACAAAATCTAGCACAGCCAGACGCCCAGCTCGAAGAGTATGGGTGGGAGCGTACACAGCCGCCGTTGCAAGGAGATGAGATCGACCGAACGAATTAGCATGCGGGATGGCGGGCCTTGAGAGCCAAGATCGAACTCCTCGATGCAAATTCCAAGCGCAAAGTGCCCGATCTTCTACGTGAGTTCCAAATGGACATGTTCCGGATCATGGATCGGGCCTCACCTGGAAACCTCAGAGAGATGACGATACAAAAAATCCCGACATATCGACGCCGCTGAACTAGCGCACTCGTCGAGGTACATACGCAACTTGAAATGATCATTCATATTCCTCATTTACCGCCCATAATTTCCATCTCTGACCCCCCATTTTTCCGATTCCTGCCTCCCGTTCATTGACAAGTATCAGATAATGGAACTTCATTTTCCAGCATCCCGCACCGCCCCCAAAACATAATCCAAGCTCGCCCTCGCACCGGCCACAACCCTCTCCATGGCCCCGACCTTCGCCACCAAGCTCACCATCCCAGGATCTGCAATCAACACTCTGACCTTCTCCCGAACCCTCACCTGCCTCTCCCCATAAAGCACATCCGCCGCCACCTCATCATGCCTCGGCGTCTGCGCCAACCCCAACCTCTCCCTAATGCTCAAACTCGGCGCATCCGCCGCCGCCAGTGTGCGTATCGTAAGCACAAAACTCGGCGCCCCCGTGTGATCGCCCAGCGACAACGTGAGGCACACCTGCGGCGGCAACGGCGGGTCGAAGAGCGTCGGCGGCAGGACCGTAGGAGAGAGGTTTTGATCCGATTCGGGGGTGCGGATGAAGAGTGGGGGCAGAGTGGAGGGCGTGAGGGGGAGTTTCTCGGCGAGTCGGGCGTCGGGGACGCCGGTGCCCGCCAGGGTGCTGCTGATTGTGCTGAGGATTTCGGTTAGGAGACGGAGTTGGTCGGAGAGGAAGGGGGCGGTTAGCGGGGTGGTGGAGAGGATCGTGCTGGTGAGGAGGGCGGAGTCGGAGAGGAGAGAGGAGAGGGCTGTTAGGGAGGGGATCGTGTAGGGTGTTGTGATGCTGTGGGTTGAGGGGCTGTTGGGGAGCGTGGTCATATTTAGGGAAACTGTCTGGAAATGATAATCAGTTCTGTAATTCTCGATCGAGGTGGTCTGGACGGGAGACCATGGCGAATATTGCTTACGCCTCTCATGAGTGAGACGCCGGATCGCGTAATGTGTCCTTTGACCGCTTCACTCAGGTGTGCGGACACGGCGAGCGTGGTGCTTGTGTCGGACGGGATCAGAAGCGCGACGCATTCGTCGATGCCTTCGCGGAGGGATTCGAGAGTCTCCTTGAGCGAATTGAGGAGCCATTGGAGTTCGCGGTCCTGCCGGCGGTGCATTAGCATCCAGTCGTCATCAACTTCGGTGAATATGCAGGTAGCCATGGCGGGTTATAAATTGTAGTTGTGACGAGTTTAAGCATTGCGAGAGGCAGATTTACATGCATATGAATTGAGACACGAAAATTGATGCCTATAAAATAATATACGTGGTTCGTATTTCGGTTTGTGCTGGAGCATTGTCGCGCCTTCAAGGCTACATGATTTTGTACTTTGAGTAGGCAACAGAATCGCCTGCCATTCAGGTTGACACATGATGCAGACAAACACATATAATAGATTTATTATTGCAATGTTGGACTTACTGCTACAGCTTGCCGTTTGTCCTTGAGTTCCGCGGCTGATGCCACTGGCGGATAGATGGCTGTCGACATGTTGACGTGGAGAACTTCTCAGGCTTGAGAGCGGACGAGGTCTCGCTGAAGATTCAAGGCAGAGCAAGCAAATCCGCTCATGCAGCTGTAAGACTTGATCCCAAGAACGTCTCTCTGTATGTATGGGCTATTAGTGGTTTTTAGGTATGTAGCTGATGAACAACGAGTGGTTGGAAGTCTGGGGAAGCCAAGAGCCGCATAGAAGACCGAACCTCGAACTCAGACAACTCCGTACGACTTCTTCCACACTTCAACTTTCAGCCACTATGCCACAGATGATGGCACCGCCGGTAAGATGTTGCTCGGATTCAGAACCATCGATCTTAATACTATCGACCAAAATGAGGGAATCGAAAATCATCTTACAGCCAGCTTGAGCGGTCCACTTGGAGCACCGCGCTATTCCGGCACTTGGGCACGACTTTCATACCCACCACGTCCTTCCACTCGGCTTACTCGCACATACTTGTGCCATTCTGATGATTTGACGTTCTCGCCACTGCGCCGCCTTGTTGCAAAACCCGCGGAGCCTCGCTGGAGTTGATGCTTGTGCCCATGGTGGGAAGTTGTGCTGGAGGCCCGCAAAGCTTCATTCCTGTATCAGTTCGGGTGCATGTGCATGAGAGCGAGTCGTACTGAGGCCCTGCATATGTAACTAGATATGCTTCGGAGCCTTGTCCTTCCCCAGCGTGCGTGGCTGTGCTCCGACCAAGTTACTAGTGAACATCCGAACGTGCCAGCAGACATCAGCTCTGCAACAACAGTAGCTCAGGTAAGTGCTTGTTCGCTCCAATTTCCAAGAATTTCATGGTCGTCTGTGTTCGTGTCTTAGGCAGCCCTGCTGAACTGTACAAGATCAATGTCGGGCTTCATGGCAGCGACCGCCAGCATCTTCCTTGCAGGAACTCTGTAGCAACAGCGAAAGAGGGCCAAATCGATTAGACAACATGATCAAGATAGTCGGATAGATCCCAAACGACCCAGATCGACCGATAAGAAGACTACAGCTGTCATCTCGTGGGAGCCTCGCTCGGAGACCAGAGAACTGTAGCTGTTCAAGGCTTGTCAGCCGTGGTCTGGGGGCCTCTTTTGCAAGGATCGAAACATCTCACAGCGGGGTCTGCATCGACATGGCAAACATTCTGGCCTAACCGTTCACCATGGCTCTCTTGTCCAAAGTGAACAGTATAAAACACTCACTGATGGCCCGGCACCGCTCGAAAATCCTTCATCTTCTTTGAAAGCTGCGGACCTTGACTCTCTATCATCGAGTACATCGCCGAGCATGTCGACCATCGAATCAGCCAAGTCGTGGAAGTATGTGGACTACAGCAAGCCTCTCTTTCCCTTGCCCCAAGACCCGCCTCCCTTTCCCTTATGGGAGGAGGTGGATCCGTTCGTCCAAGGCCTCGTCGACATCGTTGGCGGCATGGACAATCTCAATATGGCCGTAAAGGCCGCTAGCAGCAAGGGCATAGACCAGCTAGGCGAATGGGGCATCACTGACGGGCTAACGTTCCTCCAATTTGCCACAGGAATGCTCAGATGGCAGCCAATAGAGACCGTGGGCGGAAAAGAAATCTACTACGTGCTCTGTGTCTTCGGCTTCATCTTTGACCAGTCACCTTTGAGCGAGCAGCAAAATCCCATCCTGCCATCCTCCGTTGGGATGCCTCTTTCGCCTCTCAGTCAGTGGCTGGTGGACCTGGCCGTCAAGGTCGGCGAATGGATGGACAAGCCAGAGTCCTTGACGCCCCAGTCAGTGATCATCTTCTGGCAATCTCCGAAATACAACATGCAAGAAGCTGCCACACCTCCAGGTGGCTGGAAGAACTTTAATCAACTCTTTGCCCGCAGACTGAAGCCCGGATCCCGGCCTATCGAAAGCCCACATGACGACAGTGTAATCACCTGGCCCGCTGATGCGACGTTCGATGGCGCTTGGCCAGTTGACGACAACGGGATTGTCAGCATCAAAAACATCGAATGGCCGATTTCAGCTCTCCTCAAAGATAGCGTCTACGAAGACCAATTCGCAGGCGGCATTTGGATGTATTCATTCCTCAACACGATGGACTACCATCGTCAGCACGCGCCGGTGAGTGGTAAAGTGGTCGAAGCCCGCGTGATTCAAGGGCAATGCTATTTGGAAGTCGACGTCGTCGAGGACGATAACGGGAAGACCATCGTGAAGCCACACCGCAGCTGGAAGCCAAAGGAGTCGCACGTCCAAAAGGGTCAGTATGGTGCCTTGGACGCGCCCGACAATGCGGGCTACCAGTTTCTGCAAACACGTGGCCTGATCGTCATTGAGAATCCGGATCTTGGTCTGGTGGCCTTCTTACCCGTGGGCATGTCGCAGGTCTCGTCCGTCAAGCTGTCCGTCGACGTGAGTGACAAGTTGAACAAGGGGGACGAGGTTTCCTACTTTCAATTTGGGGGCTCGGACTTCGTGATGGTTTTCCAGAGCAAGACGAATGTGGACCTTTCGGGGCTGAAGATGGGCCAGCATTACAATGTGGGCAATGTCCTCGCGACTGCTGAGCCTAAGAACATCCGCAGTTTTCCAGATGGGCAGTGAGAAGCACGGTCTGTATTCGTTGACAAGCTACGTATCTTCGCAACTAGGCTCAATCATCTCTCTCTGAACATGTGGCTATCCTGGTGCGATGTATTCTCCTTGACCCATTGTAAACATTGAGGCCACTCTGGGGGCTCACTTCTTGAACGGAACGGAACCTTGAGTATGTGTATTGGTTCGAATAGTAGACACCGGTCTCCAAGCCTTCTTCACGTATTACGGCCCAATTCGATACGGCTGCAGTCTTCGTGGATCCCGATACAGGCTCACATTGGCAGCCTCAGAGAGTCTGAAATCCTTTGAATGACTCAAGCTGTTACGCCTGCCACCTCGGAAACCAAAACAATGCCTAACTCTTCGCCACACGTACCTTCTGTACTGCTTTCACCTCTATTCTTGCACACCCCCGCATCGTGACAGCCTCAACATGTCTGCCGGAGACTCTTCAAGCGGAGATAATGATTCTCAGGTCCTAGCCTGCATCCAGCAAAACCGGATTCTTGACCTCTTGCCCCGATATCCGTTGAGCGGCAGGGCCGAGATTCAAGCGGTCGACATAATGCTAAACACAATCGTCCGGTTGTGGAGGAACCGATCTTTGGATCTTGCCATGTCGTCTTCTCCGTACGGTTCTCGGACGGCTTGAGATGGATTTTCAAAGTCCCGGCTCACGGAACTAGAGACCCGTTAGATGAGTCGTCCGCTAGTTCACTAGATAGCGAAGTTTCCACGATGACTCTCCTCAGACAAAACACATCGATACCAATTCCGGAGATTCACGTATATGCTGCGTTTGACAAGTCTAGCGAGCTTTCACAGCGCCGGACAACCGCTCTCCGAGAAATCGCAACTGCGATGGCACAATTGCGCAAGATCACGTTCGATGAAGGAGGGTCCCCATTGTTCAAATCTGATGACGTATTCATGGAAGTCATGGCCCTACGAGACATCGGCCATGAAGCCACGTTGGACAGCGTCTTCGATGGAGATGGCGTTGAGCAGTTGACCTTCTTTGACAGCGGGGCCTTCACTGACCCTCAAGCCTACTATACACAGTAACTCGACCATCTACCGCAATCCAAGGTTCAGTACCGGAAGGGCAGAAACATGCTCCTGCGCCTTCCCTTCAGCCGATGCCCCCGACTGTTGAACCAAAGCAACGATTCGTGCTTTGTCACCCAAACTTCGGCTTCCAGAACTTCCTCTTCATGCCGGACGGACACTTGCAGGCCGTGATCGATTGGGGTAGCGTGGCCGCGGTGCATCTTGACATCGGGTGCGAGAGTTATCCCAGCTGACTAACAAGAGATTTGGATCCGGCAAATTACGCATTGGTATCGGATATGGACAGAGGCTTTCCACCTGTTCGCCTGCGGGAAGATTCACATGAAACTTTGGCGGCGCACCGTGAGGAGTATCGCTCGCTCATGCAATCGGCTTTGCAGCAACTGGGTCCGAACCAGTGTCCGTCCAAACATGCAATCCTTGATACTTCGCGCAGTGACTCTCGCACAGCGCCCTCACTTTGCGTAGAAAACCGCTTATTGCCAGCTCGGAGCCGCCAGGCCAATTCCCGATTTTGAAGAATGTGTCGATGAGATTCTGTCGTTGTCTCCGGATGAGGAGTCGAACCTTCACCTCTATGACATCGTAGACAATATGGCCGATGAGGCTATTGAAAATGAAGTCCTTGAGCGGCTGAACTTGGCGTTTGAGCGTCTCCTCGTTGCAGGCGCCTATCAACGATGATTAAAAATCTCCCGTCTGACCAGATGCCTCCGCAAGAGCAGCCACAATATGTCGAATGTGGGTTCAGTCCTTGTGCTTGATGCGAGAGACCCCCCAGCACATGTCCAAACGCTCATCGTTTCAACTATGTATCGAAGGACGCGTCCTGATGCTTGACCGGAGGAGGGGCTGCTGGAAAAGCAGAAAAGCAGCGAATTTGAGGAGTAACAGGCAGCGCCAAGCTAGCGGAACTTGGTTGCTTTGGGAGCGTGTCGGCCTTTTGGTGTAGTCCCTTACTTGTGATAGCATCTCGCCAGACCTAGGCCTTGGCCTGCCCTCGCCGTAAGATTTGAATTTGGGACGAGCTTGGGCCGGTCTGTCTTTGCTGTAATCCGGCCAACGACTCTGCATCCAGTATATCCAGTGAGATCTCAAAGCAAGTCGAAATCATCAACAACGCCCCGGTACTTCGCAATGTTCCTCTTGATCTTACTCGAGTCCACCCACGTCACAAAGTCCTCCATGCTCTGTGTCACGAGAAACGCTGGATCTGTGACGACCTCGGTACCACAGCGCACATGTCCCTGTTCAATATACTTGATCGCCGCTGTAAGTGTGTCCGCCATGCCCAGACGGTTCATGATGACTGGCAACCGTCGACGGCAGAATGCGCTCACTGTAACCTTCTTTTCGACTTCGCTGAGTTTTCCGCGCCCTCCTGAGCCGGCGGTGCCGATTATACCCATTTCGTAGAGCTTTTCGAGGAGGAAGGCTTCGTGTTTGTGGCGGACGGGGTCAGCGGGGTCGAGGTCGGCAAGCTTGTGAGCAAGCTGTCTGGGAGCGAAGTTAGCAAAATTTATCTATACAGTGCATATATTATCTCCCTTCCAAAGTTGACTCATGGCATACCTCAAGCTCCCGCATATGCGGTTGTACTTCGTGTAGTCTGAGGGTTTTTGGATCGAGTAGCGACGGATGACTTGGGCGTCGCGATGGTTGTTTTCGGACTTGTAAGTGATGAAGTCGACCTTGCGGAGGAGCTTCTGCTCATGATGCTTGAGTTTGCGCACCATCTTGAACGGTTCTGGCCGGTTTTAACAGTCGTACTGACGTGTAGCGGTTAGTTCGTGGAGTCTTTCTCAGCGTGCGCGTGGAAATGTTAGTCGAGCCCGGAGCAAAGTCCGCCAGATTTAGTTCCGCAAGCCACTTCAAGTACCGGACCCTGCATACATGTTGACGGAGGGGCAATGCGGCCTCTCAAATCTAGGCTGCAATTCAAGTCGCCTCGATGCACTTTCAATGCTGTAAACTATGGCATTCAGAGAGACATTAGAAGCCTTCAAGAGCGGCTACTATGATGCGCTCAATGACGGCGGTGAATCCCAACGAAAGGATAGATATTGGACGACAAAGCCGGTAGCGCTGGAATATCTGCATCTCGTCATGATCCGTCAAATCGGTTGCGGGTTGGGCGCAACGGTGCTCTAGCGCTGGCTGGCACGACCACAGTCCATGGGAGTTCTTCATCTGCGATGCTCGCCGCTTGCTTGCTGGCAATGTTCTCAAGCACTTTTCTCTCTGGCAGCAAAGGTCTTTGATGCTCTCGTACCGATCCGCATCAACATGCCGATGATCGCTCGGGCCAGCAATTCTGAGACAGCCCTGCTTCTCTCCGCTATCGAAGTAGCCCACTCACAGACCAGCAGGACCGACGTCAGCGGGCGTCGGCCTTCTAGTGCTGATGCAAGGAAGCATCTCTGCTCGTATGCCAACAGTAACCTGTCACGAGAATCATGATGATCGGCTCCGTTTCCGCCGAAAGCCAAGCTGCAGGATGACAAGCTTTCTGATACTCCTCTTCTTGTGCTCGCCCAGCTCGCTGTGTGGTTTGCCAGGCATGACTGATGCAACCAGAAGCTTTCTGCTCCGAACCCCCTCGTCAGCAAATGCGATGATCGATGCTGTAAGAGGGTCTCTCGTCTTCCACAGGCGGTGGCGAGCTCTTACATGGCGCTGTTGCTTGTTATATGTATAGACTCTCTATGCCCTCCTTCTCGCGTCTTTGCCTCCTCGCTCCCTTGCATTCCCATCGCGGCCGTCCATAGCTGGCTGCCTTGTCTCGCTCGTCAACAGCGAGACACTTACTGGACCATAGTCCCCACTCTGTGATTCTTGACTCTCTGGCGACATATGATTTAACATGTCAGCCCACGAAGACACCGTGGCAGAGTATCACGCCGAAGCCGAGGCTCATCACGAGTCCAAGGTCGCACACGACATGGCCGGCGCAGACATCACCAAAGGCGAATACAGCCCAGACAAGCTTTCCGAAACTGTTCTTGGCGAAAGTGCTGACGGCGAGGAACCCAACGAGGACGAGAAACGCACACTTCGTCGCGTCGGCGAGAACCTGCCCGCCTCCGCATTCCTAGTGGCAATCGTCGAACTCTGCGAGCGTTTCACCTTCTATGGTGCTCAAGGTTTGTTCCAGAATTACATCAACAACCCCCTAGATGGCAGCAAAGGTGCTTCTGGGCTGGGACTCGGACACCAGGCTGCGACCGGCCTGAATGTCTTCTTCCAGTTCTTCGCCTATGTGACTCCGATTTTGGGCGCCATTGTTTCGGATCAGTACTTGGGCAAGTACAAGACTATCTTGGTTTTCGCGATCATCTACTGGTGTGGGCTCATCGTTCTATGGACGACGGCTTTGCCGGGGCCGCTCAACAATGGCGCTGGTCTGCCTGGATATGTCGTCGCGATCATCGTTATCGGTTTAGGAACAGGTGGGATCAAGTCCAACATTGCGCCTCTCATCGCCGATCAGTATCAGAGGACAAAGATGGCCATCAAAACGATCGAAAAGACTGGGGAACGTGTGATCATTGATCCCACAGTCACGTACCAAAGAATCTACATGATCTTCTACGGCTGTATCAACATCGGCTCCCTATCACTGTTCGCCACGCCATTCATGGAGGATTATATCGGATTCTGGGCAGCCTTCCTTTTGAGTTTCTGCATGTTCACGCTGGGCCTTGTCATCCTGCTCATCTGCAAGAAGTTCTACATCATCAGGCCTCCACAGGGATCGGTCATCACGGACAGTTTCAAGGCAGTGGCGATGATGATCAAGGAACGCAATATGGACGCTCCAAAACCTTCGTGGCGCGCGGTCAATGGCAAGAGCGAGGTCAAGTGGGATGATCATTTCGTTGACTTGCTCAAACGTGCTTTGACGGCTTGCAAAATCTTCACCTTCTATCCCATTTTCTGGGTCTGCTATCTGCAGTTTTCATCCAACTTTGTTTCGCAGGCTGCTCAAATGGTAAGCCATGGACCTTTCTGCTGGCATACGAATGAATGCTAACAATCACGTCAGATGGGTCACGGAATGCCCAACGATTTGATGCAGAACTTTGACCCTGTAGCCATCCTAGTCTGCCTCCCAATCCTCGACAGATTCGTCTACCCGGTCCTGCGCCGCTACCACATCAACTTCCGCCCCATGACCAGAATCACCGTCGGTTTCTTCTGCGCCGCCCTCGGAATCGCCTACGCGGCCATCGTCCAAAAGCTAATCTATTCCGCCGGGCCCTGTTACGAGCACCCCCTGTCACCCTCCTGCGCCGAACAAGTCAACGGCGAATATCTCGGCAACAATGTCCACATCGCCGTCCAAACACCCGCCTACGTCTTCATCGGCCTTGGCGAGATCTTCCTAAACGTCACCGGTCTCGAGTATGCTTATACCAAGGCGCCTCCGAGCATGAAGTCTTTCGTGCAGGCGCTCTACTTGGTTACGACTGCGTTTGGCGCGGCGTTGACGGAGGCGTTGGTGCCCGTGACCTCTGATCCGGAGATTTTGTGGATGTACACGGGCGTGGCGTGTGGTGGGGCCGTTACGGGGATTATCTTTTGGCTGTTGTTCCATCACTTGGATGCGATGGAGGACGAGCTGAATGAAATGGATAAGGATAGGGAGATTCTAAAGACGGACCATAAAATTGATGTCGAAAGGAGGGCTTCGGCGACGACTAACTCACCGAATGCTTAGATTATGATGCTAGTTGTATGAAGGCTATGAAATACCCTTTCATTAATGCAAAGGAACATCACGTAGATCGTGCTCAACTAATCACACGGCACTTCTGCTCATCAATGCTAATAAACACTGGTCGAAGAAGACGGTGACAGAGCCTGAACACAGATGATCCAAATATTTTGCTTGTTCTCGTGCTGCAATTATTCACAGATTGTGTAAATTTTTGCTGGCTAAACCAATACACCATGAAGAAATTCGAACATGCCTGCCAAAGCTTGGGCAGGCAGATCTCAACTTATTTTCGCAAGAATCTTTTGCTGTAGCCGCAGCTAATTTCTTGCATGCACAGCACCACTGCTCGACTGATCTGTTGGACTGTCTTGCTGCTGGACATTCGTGTGAGCACGTTTCAATGAGTCAAGCGGCCGTGAAGATGTCTCGACCTCAGCACTGTGGACGCAACTCCCTGCTCTGTCATTCCGAACTAAGCGAAACTATAACAAAGAGCCTCTTCTATGCTGCGTAAGTGCTAGGATCTCAGCTCAAGTAAGATAACCCAGGGGCTCAAAAGAGAGAAGTCGCGTCAACGCGATTCGGGTTGTTGCATTGCTCTTGCTCAGTCGGTCAATTTTACGGCTGTCTGTGTTGCACTTTATGTCTATTTTGCCCATTCTGGTCTGCTCTGTGAGTGGCTCTATCGAAAACCTGACAGCACGATCTCAAATATCCGCGGCCATTCTGCAGCTTGATCGGTGACCTCTGCTCCCCACCCCGGAAGAAGTGTTGTTGCGTCCGCTAAAGTGGACGAGCATGTCTACTCGTCTCAATCACATGTGTTTTGCCGAGAGAAAATGTTCAGAGTTCCGCCGTTACTGACAGAACAGCCAGATCAAGCCTGGTCGGTCTTCCTGTCAAATATCAAGCCAGCATAGCCTCCCAACTCAACCGAAGTGATCTATTCTGCCTTTTACTAACCTGTCGCTGCCATCGATCATACGGAGGTGCCATGATTCTTCGACTCGTTCGAGGGCATGCAATACCTCCGTACGGACATGTCCTCAGCCTGCGGCAATGCGCATGAATGTTGAGACTTCAACGACAACCGTACTCTGGAAAGTCCTGGTGAATGTAACGCGGGCACGGGG
>UYJD01000010.1:748963-832940 GCA_900618795.1 Cyanodermella asteris
GCACAGTCACGGCCAACTCTCAACACTAACCTAACCCATTTGCTTTTTGCTCGGCTCCATCTTTTCTGACATGGCGGAGGTCATTCAAACTACAAGTCGGGGATACAGGCTCGCAGCTAACTACCAGTCGCCTCAACCGACATGTATACAAGCAACACTATGAGCCCAGGCTGTTGCGATAAAGATCGCAAATGAGACCGCCTCTTCTGTTTAAATAGGTGGTACCTTTGAGAGACGTTCAGGTCGCGTTTCTAGTGGAGTGTGCAACCGTGCTGCCGGAAATGCTGGACCGTGGAGCGGACATCGTCAACCACGGGCGTGTACCGCCCTGGAGCAAAAATTCGAAAATTGCAGCTGCCAATTTGTCAAATGGACTTGCCCTTGTGAACACGCAACACAGAATCCGACTTCGTTTCTTATTTGACGACGGTGACTCCATCCACAAGCGCAGTACTCGCAGCCGTTGTGTGGTTGTGCACTCGAAATGCCAGTACAGTTGGCGATAAGAGGCAGATGTCGTGGCGGGAAGCGCAAAGACATTGACATGTCGAAACGAGACATCACAATCAAAGTGAGCTCCTCCAGCATTGTACTTGAAGATGAAATTGCTGACAAAGCTAGGTCGTCGACAAGCAAGCTTTGCGAAAGCTCACGGAGAACACCTGGAATCGGTCTCGCAAGCGTCCCATTGATGGTTTGAAGGTCGCCCACCAAACTACAGTTCCAAGGCACCGGCTGGGAGACTATGGCCGTAAGCACATCTTCCACGAGGTCGTGGTAGAGATTAGACCGGGGAACTTGTACAACCTTTTTCACCTCAAGATCGATCCAAAGAACGTTCGCCATTTAATTCTCATCGTGGACGTCCGCGAGCAACAGCTTGTGGACTCGCCGGCCCAAGTCGTTCCGATACTCCGCGCCTCTCTCTCAAGGTTGATGTACGTCGGAAGAATCACAGTCAAGTTCCGGCAATATGCCGCCGACGATGCGGGGGCAAACGACTTGGGTATGAAGCTTTTTGCAGTCTTGAACAACATGCATTTTCCCCGCCTATGCCATGTCGACCTTGACCTGCAACATGCGGACTTTCTCCACACTATTTGCGCCGCCGCGTGCGAGGAGAGGGATAGATGGGACCCGAGAACCGGTTGTAAGATGCTTTCGTGGCGGACCCACTGGAACTCTCTCATTGGTTTTCACATCAGCCTGCCCGAAGAGTGTTTCGCATCCCAGGTGACATACGCAAATGGTGGCTACCGCAGGGCTGACGACGTACTTGCAGACAAGGGCCACAATATCATGTGGGACAGGCTGCAGCACGCGTTTCCTCAAGTAAACACGATGAGTATCAGCAAATCCTCCTCCCACGTCATTTCACACAAGCGCCAGACCATCCTCCTCAAGCACACGTCCTACTCGCGTGCTGCTACCAAGAGACTCCTGACATCGGTCCACGGCCTGCAGGTGCTACACCTTTCCTGGACACGTGCAGACACGGACGCCATTATCCAGGCAATAAGGACAAACAGCCAGTCGTTGCTGGCGGTCGCATTCGATGTACGGTTGGAAATAGGCACATGGCATGTCATTTTCGCCTCTTTGATCCAATCTCAGTTGCAAACGCTGTCCTGTTTGGGTAAAGGTTTGAGGTACCGCACGTCAGATGGTGTCGTGCAGACCAGAACTTTGTGGCCGTCGACTCTCGGCTATTCGGAGTTGACAGGAGTCGATCGCGACATGCTCAAGCATCTTCAAATCTGTATGAAGGCAAGAAGATCGAGTGCCGGCAGATATTTGGCAGATTTCCACGTATTGCCTGGGTTTGGCTCTTCTATATACTTCCTTCTTTAAGTAGATAGGAGAGCTATACGTCGGCAGTTTTTCGTGTCCCTGAACGGTAGGACAAACTCCAGCGTCCACATCACCTTCCAAAGACGACAGCAGTCAACCTGAGAAGAAACTAGCGGACCAGCCATGACAGAGTACGCGTCAGGTCCTTTTTCAACGGTGCTTTCTGGGCGGTGCAGCTTCTGCACGTGTAACATTGCAATCGAGCGGTACGGAGGCCTGGATGAATGAGGATGAACTTTGAAGAAGCCTTTGCATGTGCATAATTGCATCGGACTCTTGCATGCAAGCACAGAATAGCTGTGCAAAAGTCACAATTTGAAGTGCTGGGCCGCCTGGGCTTTGTTCCTGGTGAGGTTTGAAGCTCGGCCCTCTGAAGCGTGCATTTCATTCACTCAATCTTCACCGGATGTCAAAGACTGAGACGCGAGACAGATCGACGCGCACTTCTCGCCTCCCAACCTCCCAATAGAGAACAATGACGCCCGTCAGATTTCTTCATTCTCATACTACCATCCTGTTCCCGTGGCCTGATCGTTACTCGTTGCTCGACTTTCAACTGCATGCCCTTGGGAACCCTACACCGCCATCTCCAGGATCAGTTTTGCGTCAACCTCGATCGGATAGAACAGGCTTACGCATTCCACATACTCTACATCGCCACACACACAATCACCATGCAGCTCATCAAGCACAGTCGCCCGCTTGTCGAGCAGAGGAAGGACCTAAGGCCATTTTCCTTCGAATCATCCGACAATGGTGAAAATTGGCTGATGCGCTCCAAAGTGCAGATGAAAGTGAGTCTCCCTCTCTCCCTCTTATTCATATCTATGCTCATTTGAACAAGGTCTGCAAGAACACCGGGGATCCTACAGACCCCAAGAAGTTGACCAACGTTCCTGTGCTCAAGCAGCACAACCTGAGCTGGGAGAAGCTCAACAAATACCTCTCCCAGCACAATTTCAACGACATCACGGCCGAGCTCACCATGGGTGCAATCTCTAACCTCGAGATGATTGCAAACAGTGACATATGCCGCAAGATCCACACCCTTGTCCTCATCGCCGACCCGGCCACCTTTCCTTGCAACGAGAGGCACACATTGAGGAGGATGCTGCGCGTCGCGCTGTCGAAGCTGTCGTTCCTCAAGACCATTGTGTTCCGGATGGCGCCCCGCAAGCCCACCGACGTCGATTTCATTCGGGAAGAATGCATCACGTGCATGGGAATGTCGCTAAAACGCGTGAGATTCGTCCGTCTGCGCGAGATCAGGCTGGAGATTGACGAGAAGCACGACTGGAAGCACATTCTCAATGTCTGCGCGTCGAAGAAAGGGAACAATAGTCACAAATGGAATGTGAAGCATTGCAGTCTGCAAAGACTTCATATTGTCGGGCACCACACATCGGAGAAGGTGGCCAAGACAAGAAAGGGGCGCCGGGCCGAGCTTTCAATGGCACAAGATGCGATGATCCAGGCAATGAGCAGCGATAGAGAGAGCTGGAACTTGATCAGTTCTTTGGAGCATTTCAGCAATGGGCCTGCCACGGTCAGGGTCGATAAAGTCATCGACGGCGACTACAAGGCTCACTCGACCGTGTTCTTCCGGCACGAGTCGGGGTGTCCGGACAAGGCCAAGCGCGTCCTCGACTCAGTCCAGGGGCTGCACAAGTTGGATTTTGGCCAAGTGCATCCCGACGCCACAGGGTCCCCGGGCTGGCAAAAGGGGAAGAAACACCTCGACGAGGTCTGTGGGCTCCGCCACCTGAAGCTGCACCTGCGGAAAGCCCACGCAGACACGATCTGCAGTCTCATCGAACGCAACAAGCAGTGGCTTGAGACCGCCTGTTTCGACGTCGGTCTCGCCTTCGGAACCTGGGATCAAGTATTCCTTGCTCTGATGAAGTGCCCGAATCTTGACATGGTCAAAGCTGGCGGAAAAGGCCTGTCGTACACGTCCCCGGCCGGTCGATGCAAAACCGGATATCTGGTAAGGGGCTGTCGTCTGCCAGACGGAGTCGCCAGATTCGCCGATAGGCATGCGCTGTCCTCGCTGCTGGCCAAGGTCCAGGCCAAGCAGAAGTCTCACTGCAAAGTCTGTTCAATTTCGGATCCTTACCATCCCCTTGCGAGAATGTTGAAGCACGATTGTCCAGCTACTCCTTCGACCGATGTGTCCTGGACCTCCGTCATGGCCAATTACGAAGGCATAGAGGAATATCGCAGGCAGGACGGCTACCAGACGCGGCGATCGAACGATTTCGACCTGTGGCATACCGGTAGCTGGAAGGGACATCTGCAAAAGGCAAGCAGGAAATTACCGAAGCCTGAAACTGCGGCGGAGATCCTGCGAAAGTCTGCTCCTGCTCCTTCGTGGATGTTCGATCGGAAGACGGCGGTCAAGCACTATGATGATGATCCTGAGCCAGCTCAGTTTGGTCGGCATACTCATGCTCGGCCCGCTCAAAGTGCTCGGGCTGCTGAACCCCTTCGACCTATGCGACCTGCAACTCCTCCTACTCCTCCTCGTCATCCTCCTCCTCCACAATCGCGGAAGCGACGCATGAGCGACGCCAGTGATGTTGCACAGGACGGATCTCCTCCTTCCGAACGACAACGGCGGTCAAGCGCTCGTATAGCTGCTGCTCGTATGCAGGCTCAGGAGGACACGGGTCCCAAATTTGACGGAAAGGCTCCTCGATATCTGATGTGAACCGATTTGGGTAGATTTGATGAGCTGGAAGCGCGACAACATATTGGTGATGATTTTGAGAATACGAGAGGGCTGAGTTTCGCAGGGTCACTCTACTGCTTACACAAGCAACGTACACACCCAAGCATCGTCCCTACAGCATGACGATTAGCTCTATGTGCATGAAAGGACAGGAAGACGGATACTTGCTTGGCTCAGCATATGAATGACTATTGATAGCGATGGCGTCACGGGACATTAGGCTATACTTGATAGCAACTTTGGAGAAGTTATCCTCTAAGGTAGCACAATAGCTTCTATTAAATGCTCTGAATCGCGACTTGTACTTGCTGGTAGTATCAAAGATCTTCAGATATTATACAATTGTGCTTCCAACACTCGTTGTGATCTTCTTCGCGGTAATAGTGCAGCGTCAGTGGGTCGACCGAACGTTACAACGTCATCCCTCACGACGTGCTCCACCCGAAGTTAACAAGCACTGGATCATGATCACTCAAGATGTTTCCATCAGCCTGCAGAAATGACTTCCCATCGTACGTAAAGTTCGTCGCGGTCAACGTCACCCCAGTTCCACTCCGGTAAAACACCTTGTCCACGGTCTCACAAGTATTGTTCGGAGACGGGTTATCACACAGCAGAGCAGGCGCACCGAGAGCAGGCGCAACGCCGCCCTTGATCAAATGGACCCACGCATCCGTCAGCCCGTTCTGCGTTCCAAACAGCCGGATGTTGTCGGCGGAGCGGGTGTATCGGGAATTCGTGTCGCCGGCGACGATGACCGCCTGCCCAACCGAGTGCGCGTCGATGTAGTCGGCGACCTGCTGGATGTTTGCGGTCCGCGCCGACTCGTCGCCGGCCTGGTCGCCGGCGTCGGCGTGCAAGTTGTACACATCGATCGAGACGCCGTTGGCTGGCTGCCAGCGCATGTACGTAAAACCCTTGGGGGTGAGGCAGTCACCCTGGTCGATGTAGCACTTCTCCCACTTGATTCGTGTGAACCCAGACCAGTTGTAGTTGGAGAGCGTGTTCAGACCGGATCCGAAGGGGACTCCTCCCGAGGTTGGCGTACGGTACGGGTGGTCGTCGTTGGCGTACAGCGTGGCGTGGTAGTTGAAGTCTTCTTGGACGTGAATGAGATCGAAGTCATACTTGGCGAAATCTCTGCCAATGGCGGCTGTGTTGTCTGTCTTGTCGCCGGGGACATCGTTTGAGTTGAGGAACGCTGGGAGACCGGCGACGTTGAAGGAAATGAAACTGAATGTGCCGGAGGCTGCCAATGAGGCTTGCACAGCCAAAGGCAACAGGGCAAGGCTTCGGGAGAACATAATGGACTTCAAATCAAGACTTTTGAGGCTCGACAATCAGCGCTTTTTTGTCAGAGGCCATCCAGATTATATATGTGCTCCGTCACCCCCACAGCAGTCCGCTCTGACGATGGCACAATTCCACATCGAGCATCCTGCGGAAAGCTTAACGGTCCAAAGGCTGTCGATCATTTCTCGAGCAGCATGTAAACAAGTGGTTGAGGTCTTAGCTCCCGGTTAGGGCAAAATTCGTACATCGCGCAACGTGGACAGGATACCAAGTGCGGTTAAATCTGAAGGAAGTTAGAACCGCGGTCGATTTACCCGAAGTAAAAGCTTCCCAGGCACATGTACGTCGAAACGACAAGGCATTAGTTGGCCACTCAATTCGTTTGCTGGTCGTTTGGCATACGAACAAAAATAGGCTGAGTGACGCGTGCCTCTGACTCGACATGTGGAGGTTTTGAGTATTCTGATAGGTTTCGGTAGCCAAGTCGACTTCTGTGGCCTGCGTTATCAAATTTCCGAGACTTGGCTCATGTAAAATATTGTTAACAACCACACATCTGATAACAACATCGAGGATGAGGTCGTCTCTTTTTAACCGGCGCTATTCGGGACTACCCGCCAACCTGCATCTTCGAATACCGTTAGAGCATGAGTCTGGTGCATCTCGACCACTCAGAGCATCCTCACGTGCTCCCTTGACGGGTTACAGATCTTCCTTCAGATAAGGCATGGAGCACTAGAGACGGATCGTATCGATGACAGTGATTGCCGACTCTTCGCTGGTGCTTGTGTATGTCGCCGTCCAATCATTTCCCATAGCTTTGGGCTCTGATCGTGGACCGAAGCAATGTTGATCCTGTCTATCTTCGTCGCTTGTGCGGCTGCTGCGAGTGTACTCTTCGATCCCCTGCATTATCTCGGCGGCGACAGTCCTTTCTTCTCAGGTCCGAATGTCTTCAATATTTCAACCGATCCGCCGGCAGGTTGTACTGTCGATCAAGCAGCGTTCGTCTCTCGACATGGGTCCCGATACCCAGATCCATCGGCCTACTATCAATGGACCAACTTGAGTGCCAAGGTAATAGAATTGAATATATCAAGATGATGTCGCTAATGCTGAGTCCTGCAGATACATGCAAGCTCATTCAACACATCCGCACCCGAACTCAGCTTTCTGCACTCATGGAAGCCTGTACTCGACGATCCAGCAAATGAGCTCTCCCTGATCTCTCCAGGAGGTTGGAAAGAGATCTACGACATGGGTGTCAGCTACAGACTAGCCTACCCGGATCTGATTGACGCAAACGAGTCGTTCTCTTTGTGGGCGAATCGCTACCAGGTAAGCCAACCCAGCCGCAATCCAACCTCCAAGCTCATCAGCTCACTTCCACAGACAGGCCAACCTCGTGTCATCGACTCAGCACGCCTCTTCGCCCGGGCATACCTCGGACCCAATGCCCCAAACCTGGGTACCATCCTCGTTGTCAATAACTCCGATCCCCGCTCCTTCGAAAATTCTCTAGCTCCGTCTGATCTCTGCTCCGCTTACACGGACACCAGTGGCGGCGTCAATGCCACGACCTGGTCACACACTTACCTCCCACCCATCGTCTCCCGGATCAACAAGCTCCTCACCGGTTTGCAATTCAACACCAGCGACGTAAGCATCTTCCCCTACCTCTGTGGCTTCGAGACACAGATCACGCGCAAACGGAGCCCGTGGTGCGATGTCTTCACGGACGACGAGATACTGCAGTATGAGTATGCGCAGGATATACGGTATTGGTATGGTAATGGCTTGGGATCGGCCATCGGAAGTGACACGATGTTACCATTCCTCTCTGAGCTCGTGCAGCGATTCGTGGATGGACCGGCAGCGGTATACCAGACGTCAAAGACCGGGACCTTCGCGCCGAACAAGCTGATCGCGGCTTACACGAACGACGGACAGATCAACCAGCTCGTCTCCGGGTCGGGAATCTTTGACGGCCAACCTGATTTGCCTGCAGACCGCATTGCTTCCAACAGGATTTATCGGGCGAGTAATTTCGTCACTATGAGGGGAACGGTTACGTTCGAAAGACTCAGTTGTGGATCGCGAGGACTCTTCGTCCGGCTGAAGCTGAATGGTCAGGTTTACCCGGTGTTGTCTTGCCAAAGCGGGCCGGGGAGGAGCTGTGCCTTGACGGATTATCAGAAACTTGTTGCGGGCAAGCTTGCTGCGCTGGGGTCTTTTGCGAAGATTTGTAATGCTGGGAAAGTGGAGACTGCCGGACAGCAGGAGACGACGTTCCTGCAGGATCCAGATCTACTATTTGATTACACGGTCAAGCCATGAGCTGGAAAATGCGATGGCTGTGGATGTACTCTCAAGAGGGCAAGTGATCGGTGTTTGACTACTATTGAGATCTTGACTGTAATCTGCAATGAAGCACGTTGTGACTGGGTTGTGTTTCGAATAGGATTCATCGATATAATACATTAGACTAGAGCCTTGCCGCCATAATGCACTCCAAGGGACCCAAAAGGTGATTCCGATGCACAAGCCCACACCCCAGACCTTAGCAACAAAGGATGAAACAGCAAGACCATCATCGCAGGAACTCAGCGACTCGTCGGCCACGCTCACGCACGCTGCTAACGACGATACGGATGGAACCCGCCACCCCTTCCACCCCGTCCACCACGGTAACCCTGAGCAGGGCCCGCGTTCTTCGGTCCAGTCGGCGCCCCAGCCGGAGCATTACTCGGACCAGTCGGCGGCTGCTTGTCGTGGAAGTGACCTCCTCCTCCACCTCCTCCTCCTCCGCCACCACGGCCTCTAAACCGACCACGACCACGTCCACCATGCTGAAATCCGCCAGCTTGGAAGCCGTTGCCGCCGTGCTGCTGTTGTTGTCCACCGTCTTGGCCCATCATATTGCCACCATTGCCGTTTTCGTCGTACATGCCCTCCCATTGGCCTTGCTGCTGGGCGTATCCGCCATTATTCTGCTGTTCGTACTTCTGTTGCTCAAACAGCTGTTGTTGCTGTGCGTTCATGCCGTTGTTGCCTGCAGAGCCTTGGGATGCCGGTCCCGACGGTCCGGTCGGGGCGTTTGGCATTGGGGAGTTGTTGCCGCCATTCGCTTGACCCATGGCCGCTGGATTCATCGCTGCCATGGGGGAATTGTTACCGGCTTGGGGACCGCCCATGCCGCCACCATTCTTCTGTTGCATTTGCATGTACATTTGCTGCATCATCTGAGGGTTCATCTGGTTCATGTTGTTGCCGCCCATCATGTTGCCGGACCCTCCAGCCATGTACATGCGCATCATGCCCTGCATCTGCTGCCACCACAGCGCCATCATTTGGGGCGTCATACCGGCTTGCTGCATCGGGTTGCCTGCCATGCCCGCGGCTCCACCACCCATTGTACCACTGGCACCCTGATCGAAGCCATCGTGGCCACTTCTGCCTCCGCGCCGGCCACGAACGCCGTGGTTCTCTTCCTCTTTGATGTTACCGCGCGGTTGAGCTTTCTTGACTTCGATCGGCTTGCCGAGGATGTTGAGATCGCCTCGAAGCGTATTGTCGACGGCTTGCTCGGAGTCGAAGGTCACGAAACCAAAGCCGCGGGGACGACCCGTATCCTTGTCCATCATGAGGGTAGCATCGATGACGCGGCCGTACTGGCTGAAATAGTTTTTGAAGTCTTCTTCAGTTGCATCCTGGCTGACGCCACCCACGAAAATCTTAGCCGTGCGCTCCTGCTCGTCACGAGGTATAGCTCGCTTAGGGTCGATCTGAAATCGAGTATTAGCTTAAACGGCACACAAGCTCTCGTCGATGTCCTTACAATCTTGCCGTCGAGATAATGTTCTTTGACCATAACGAGGTTAACGTCTTTGGGGTCCTTGAATGTGAGGAAACCAAAGCCTCTGGACCGGCCTGTTGCAGCATCGCGCATGACGGTGCATTCTGCGACCTCTCCAAACTGTGTAAAGTATTCTTTCAGGGACTCTGCCGTGCGTTAGCGTTTGCGAGCTGCGAGAAACAGGTTTAACTCACCATCGGTCGTCTCCCAGTTAAGACCACCAACAAACATTTTACTGCACGAATGGTTAGCAAGCCATTCGCAGAATTGGTCATCACGACAAAGTATCACGCAAAAACGTCAGTGGTATCAGCGAACGGATGCAGCGTGCGCACCCTAGCCAACATGCTGGTTGTTAAGGTCAACGGCTGGCGTGATCATCTGCGTCCCACCACAAATACAGTCAGGGGCTGTGGATGGATATGTAGAGCTTCCGTCCACACCGATGCCAGCGATCGATATCTGGGGTCAACAGGCGCAACGATGGCAGGCCAAGGTTTAAAGGTCGACAACGTGGTACCAGTCCACAATCGTACTTTGAGATCCATCATGTCTTTTGGCTTGGGTATGTGCTTAGAATCTGAAGCTCTTCTTTTGCACGAGTAAAGGACATTTTCTCAGCATTCCAACTAGCAATGTCTAACTCCTGCTCACTAGAGATTATCGAAAGCTATTGGAGGATGTCGTTCATTTTAGATTCATGCCGTCGATCGTCCGAGCAGGTCCGATTGCCAAGTTATGATTTGTGCTAGTCCCATTGACCTTTAAGCAGCTTTGTACTCCCCCGGATCATGCTTATCGCGTTACTCCTGAAGACATCCTTGGTGCATAGTTCTTTCCACCCCACGTATATCCTCATTGACTTGTATTCAGCAGGGA
Source organism: Cyanodermella asteris (assembly GCA_900618795.1). Taxonomy (NCBI): domain Eukaryota; kingdom Fungi; phylum Ascomycota; class Lecanoromycetes; order Ostropales; family Stictidaceae; genus Cyanodermella; species Cyanodermella asteris. The sequence goes on from UYJD01000010.1 coordinate 759,574, forward strand.
TGCAGATCCTTATTTGTGTGGCCAACAGGCACACTCCCCAATGGCACGTGAGTGCCGCAGCCGTCTGACTGTACCTTGTAGTCTGGCACCTTTGGCGCGGTTCGTCTGCTCTCTCAACGAGACAATGTCACGCAGCATCGACGAAACTGTGAAATAAGGAAAGACTAACTAGAACGACTTTTTGTACTTACCCGTCCTCTTTGATTCCAATGGGCCGCGAGTCCTCTGCTGCCGCCTGAACATCCCCACCCATGCTAACATCTCCACTATTCTCATTGCCTTGCCATGAGGATACCTGCGCACCTGGGTTCTGCATATGACCATCTCCTACAGCGGATGGGACGCTCTGATCGCCATTTTGTAGTTTGTCTGGAGCTGTCACTGTCGGGTCTGTGGCTACTTCTGGAAGTGCAGCGGGGTTTGCTGCAGGTGCTGTTGCGGCAGGTGTCGGCTCTTGCTTCGACGAAACAGGCTCGTCGTTGTCGTAACTGGACACAGGTCAGTCGTCAATTTCAGCGAGGCTTGTGCTCATCAAAAGCTCTGGGGACGTACAGGTCGGCGAAGAGATCATCCTCGTTATCGTCCGCCATGTTGGAGGCGCTGAGTACGAGAGCGGCCTGTAGCTGGCCAGATCCCCGCAGCTGGTATCAAGGACCTGAGGACAGGCCGATCGCTTTGTGGTTTCCACGCTGTTAGGTTAGTAGCCTCCTCGTTGGCGTCAAGGGTTTGCCTGCTGCGCTCGAATCGGCAATATCACAAACAGTGCCCCGAAAATCGCGATTACAACTGACAGACCCGACTCGGAAGAGATGAAGTACTGCAGTTCAGTAATGTCAGGTGCAGCCTCACAAGTGGAGTTGGGTGGGCATGAATGAAGCTGAGTGGGAGAGGTAAGTCTTGCGACGAGGTCTGGCCTTTCAAGCGGTTGCGCGCCTTTGCGGCTGACGCGGATCTTGGCGTCGTGGCGCTTCGCTCGACTTTGGCGGGCACAAAAGGTTTCACCTGCTTCTCCGCTTTTACCCTGTCACCAACACCAGACTTCATCTATCAACCGCTTTCGGCTCTTCTAGTTTCATCGACAGCCTTTCGTCGGACGGCCCCTGACTCCTGTCAGCCGCTACAAACCAACACCTTCTGTCAGAACCTGTCAAGTCGCTCTGCTGGCGCACCATCGAATATCATGGCGAAACCCCACAGTAATCGAGACAGTAGTAGTTCCAGTAATCACTCGCGCAAGAGCAGCCGTGTGAACATTCTGGCGAGCTGCTATGCGGTCAACGCCGCCACCCTGGGCCTCAAGGGCTTTCACTACTCCACTACCGGCGCGGGCGGTGAGTGATCCAGCGCCTGCATTCTCTCGGCGTGGACCATGGCTAATATCTCGAACAGGGGCTCAGTGGTATGCCTGAGGTCAGCTCGGGAAATCTTCCTAGCCCGCCGCGAAGCCCCCCTCTTGCGGCGAGCGTTACCGACGAGGAGCAGCGCCAACACACTGCGCGCCAAAACAACGGCTCCTATTTCGTCGGCGGGGGCGCCGCACACCACATCACGGAGGAATGTGAGAGATTCTTCTGCGAGAGACTGAGCGCGGCTTTCCTTGGTGAGAGGAAGGTCGCTAGCCAGGACTCGCTTGTGATGGGAGTGCAGAACGGAGCGAACACGCCAAACAATACCACAAAGGTCTCGCACAGCATCACCCAATACCTTGAGACATTCGACTACAGAGGCGATCTCAGGTTCAGAGGTTTCGTTGCGGAAGGTGGAGACCGTGGTGGCTCGATGTTCGTCTTCTTTGAATCGGACGTCGCCGGAAAGGATCTCAAGCCTGGGTACGTCAAATGTACACTGATGAGTTCGAATAAAGCTGACCTGACGACAGATTGATGGCGCTCTTGGAGCTAGCTTGCGAAAAGGGCTTCGATTGTTCAGAGCTGGTAGTCTGCCTGGATAGGACCATGTCCAACGACGAGATGGCTACTACCACGAGAGACCTCGGCTGGGTCGGCTTCGAGCTAACAACATTGGAGCCGTGGACAGGCGTCCCAGAAGAAACAAGTTCAGACTGGTTGTTGTTGTCTATGGAGACTTAGACGCGCGCAGTTGTCATACTTGATCGCTTGTTCGAAAGCATGGAGAAGGGTGTAGCGGTATGGATCTGGCGGCTGTTTGGGGCGCGGAAGCCTGTATAGCACAGTTTGAAGAATGAATACTTCTAGCTACTCGGAAATCATTTGTTAAACGCAGCATTATACGTCTTGCGGAGCTTGCGTGTCATGTTTACGAATATGCTGAGAATGATCTCGATGTGAAGAGCAGAAAATGCTTTGTAGACTCAGTGTCTAACCTCTGATCTGCCATAACCTGATTTTACCTCTTTCGTCTCCAACTGCCAATACTTGGCCATTCGCCGTCCACGCCACACTCGTCACCGATCCCAAAGGCGAATTGCTCGTCGGCCAGTTCTTGTAGATCGTGCAGCTTGGCAAATGCACCAGCTTCAAAGCATCCTTCTTGCCCTGGCTTGCCATGACCAGTAACTGCCCGTCTGGACTAAAATGTAAATGGCTCGTTGGCGTGACAAGTTGGCTGAGAGCTTTCCTCGGCACAGGCTTATCGTCCAGCTTATCTCGCCTCCATTGAGCACGATCATAGACATTCACGATGCCGCTTTGACTACCGATAGCAACCCAACGGTCAGGCCCAAGTCCAGGCTTCTTGGTGCCTGCAGCCTGGCCGGGTATCTTACCTCCGAGTGAAATGACCGTGGAACCGTACGCGCCGGCATCAGTCCACCGCGCCACCACTCGTTTCTCTGTCACACTGTATTCGACCACCTCGCCGCTCTTGGCCAGTATTGCTAATCCATCTCCATCTGCCCACCACTCCAGATCAGAAACGCCGTACTGTCCCTCGACTCGTGCCTGTGCAATCCACTGCCCTGTGGTCGCATCCAGGATGTTTGCAACTCCGCCACCTTTCTTTGCGGTACCCACTAAAGCCATAAACCGACCACATGGGCTCAGCTTGAATTTCTCGCAAGACCGTTGCGTCTCTTGATTTCCTCCTGTCCGACTCACTCTAGACACGGAACCGCTTGGAAGGTCCCAAATGTGGAAGAAGCGACGTCTGCCAGCGAAGAAAATGCGAGTACCCGAGGGATGGAATGAGGATGTTTCGATTGGGAGATGCGGAACCGCAAGAGAGGTGAGGAGGGGGTTGTTGGTAGCGGTTCGGGCTGTTGTGCTGGTGACTGTCGATATGTGATGCATGGAAATGAGTCCCGATGGACCGGAAGAAAGTAGGAGAGGAGGGGAGACTGTAGGATGGAATGACAGAGATCGGACTGCTGAGGGCTGTTTAGTTCCGACATCTGGCAAGCGTTGGACATCGATCGTGCCCGGGCGAAGTGGTCGCAGCTTGCCTGCGTTTGCCGCTGTGCCATCATCCGTGAGCGACTCTGCAGATTGTAATAATTGTGCCAGGGGCTGTGCGGAGATATTATCCTCCTCCATATCTGCGTCCTCGTCCGATATTGAGACTTCGGATCCTTGGTCATCCAGGTCTTGTGCCGTTCTCCGCCTCTTCTTTCGATGCGATGCTTTTTGTGCCCATTCTGGCGTTGGATGTAGTCGTTCATATTGTTCGCGTAATCGTCTTGCGTATTCCTTTCCCGAGATAAAGTCGTCTGTCTCGGTATACCTCAGCTTCCGTAACCGGGAATTGGCTGCTAGAGAGACCGTAAGTCTCTCATCGTCGCTATCCTCCCATGCTAGTTGCTCGTCGGCCACGTCGTTCTTGCCCTCAGCAGTTACCAAAACAGTCGATGGAACCACTGCAGCGTCGCCCGTTGTGTCAATCATGAACAGGTCCTCGTCTGTCAGTCCGCCTTCATCATCGGCCTCCTCCTCATCCTCCTCCATCCCATTCCCCTCTTCTTCCTCGTCGTCACCCGTGCCGTAGTCATCCAGGAACGCAAGCTCTTGTCTATGATCAGATATACTGTTCAAGAAGCCCTCCTCGTTACCGAACAAGAGCTCCTCGAGCTTACGCTCCGCAGCATCCTTCCCACTTGTAGGTTTCTCGAGTGTGATGGTTCCATTCGTGGCTATCCGAGATTGGTCGGCACTTTGGCGGCTCGCACCTCTCTTCCCTGGTGCCCGCGTCATATTAAACGCTCACTTTGCACTCAATACCGGTAATGCGCTGTTCAGCTCATGATTGAATAAGGTGCTCACAGAGCCAACGGCAACCAAAAAAAGTTGGTGGCAGCGGAGTTCAATTCCGAGCGCGTTTAGTTCGCGAATCCGCCTCGAGGTCCGCATATCAGTCTGTGTAATCTCGCGAGGATAATTCCTCAAGACAGCTGTGAGACGCAGATCGGGGTCGCTCTCTACTATAGCCATTATGTCTTGATATACGGCTAGCGTTATCACCCTATCGACGCTGTCATGATGCCACGACGGTTTTTGACCGGAATACCACGACGGTCGCCGATTCACGACATTGTTCCAGCGCCCTGGCTTTGTCCAGCATTACTATATAGTCGTCGATGCTTTTCTGCCACGGGTTTTGTTCCAGCTGAGGCTTCCAAGAAAACGGGTTGGAAATCGCTAAAGAGGAGGGGTGCAGGCCATGGCGATCTGGGCAGAAGAAATGGAGTCATCCACGGTTCCAGGACCAGAAGTGCTGAGCATGTATCGGCACAGGAGCCTGTGGACCCGAAGGTAGCGGCAATAGCACATATGCTCCAATTAGTTGAGATTTCAAATGTGGTGGACGGGTTCGCGCTTCTCAAGACGCAAATCGGGCCTACGATGCTGGACCGCAAGGCAACAATAAAGCTCTTGAAGGGCGTATTTCATACCATCCGATCGACCCAATTCGCAAAGCATCCAGACGCCGAGGCAATTGTCGATCAGATACGAGACTGGTACATGGCAAGGAATCTTCCCGGCAGCCCGTCGGCCACCGGAAGTTTGATGGGCTGCTATCGAGACTTGGGAAAAATCCAGAAAGCGGTCGAAGTCTGGGAGTGGGCTCGAAATCAGCGATCAACGATCAGGCCAGAGGAATTTTCCGCACATGAAATGGATCGACTGTCCCATCAAAGAGACTCGGCCGAATACACTAGCCTCCCTATCTACGGCATGGCCCTTCCGATACTGGCCAGCGCCGGCCGCAGCCTCAAGGAGACTGAGGATCTCTACATCGAAGGACTTCGTCGCTATGCAAGAGGATTCAACGAGTATCACCTCAGTCCTACGGCATGGCAGTCGGCTCCTGAGCAGCCGACCACGATCCCCGGCGCAAGTGTTGGCATCTTGGCAGGCCTAATGTCCAGTCGTTTCAGTCACGGCAAAATAGTCTCCGGATACCTCTGCCTTGATACTATCCTTAGGCTGCACCCCACCCAAATTCCGAATTCAGTGCCGCCCAACCTTTTTGGGCGTCCGTTGTTTGAACAAGTTCAGTTCAGCTGTATGGCCATGAGAGGTGGGAACACATCTAATATCGACCACATACGGAGCTGGGCTTCCGATCTCTGCGCTCTCTTCCCACAGGTACAGAACAACAAGATAAGGTCCGACATTTTCAAGATGATGTTGACACTCATTCGCTTGGAGTTTGCGACCCGAGACCGCGCAGATGATCTAGCATTGCCTGTACGTAGATCGCCTGTCATTCATTTGCTCAGGGCTTTGTTCAGCATCCTTCCGCATGAAGCTGACAGCAAGACACAACTTCGAATCATCATGGTTGCTATGGAGATCTCAAAGCTTGGTGCAGCAGTTGGACTCGAACCAGATGCGTCAGCCCTGCAACGCTTGGGGTTGAACATGCGTGGTCATCACAAGTTGCTCGCGCTGTCTCTTGCAATGTCCCCATTGTCAGACCGAATCACGCAAGCGAGGTTCTGGGCTTTGTTAGCAGCAAATGCGGCTCTTGGATTGTCTGGCAGTATCCAATCAATTTGGAATTCACATCATGAAACACACGCCTCCGACATGGACTCGCTCTTGAGATTGGCCGGGATCATGGCGGATTCAGCCATCGCAGCAAGTGAGAAACGCCGAGACGACGGCTGTGATCCTCAGCTCCCTGCAGATATCTACGAGGAACACCTCGAGACCCTTCAGTCGACGGCCAGTAACAGCATACTGAAGTCGGATCTGACAGAAACCCTTGCGTCAGAATTCAACAGACGTCTTGAGCTGGCCCCACGCGGTCAAGCAGCCCAGAGCAAGGATCATGACGAGTTCTTGAATGATATAGAGGATGCAGTGAAAGCGCTGACGCGCTTGATCAACGACGGGCAAGCGGACGATCTCAATCGCCATCCAATAGGACAGGTCTCTGTGCTTTCACGTCGCCAGGTGCCGTCTAGCTGGCAGCGAGAGCTATACAACAAGCTCGTATTGGGCCAGGACGGCACCGAATCTGCGGAAAATATGGGATCAACTAAGGAGGCCGAACGGATAGAAGACGCTGAATCAACTGAGCCATCTGTGGCAGCCACAAACGTACACCTTACCAATCAAGCTGAGTCAACTGAGTTTGAGACAGCTGACGAAATTACCAACTTAAAACACGTTTTGGTAGAAAGAGTGCCGAGACAGGACAGACGCTTTGCTCCTGTCATCCACACTTCGACGACCGCAATTCCTCTGGCCGAGTTACGGTATCAAAACTGGTGCGACATGAATTATCTGATCCTTGAAGCACATGCATTCGAGACGTTGTATAACGAACTCGTAGACGACACGGCCGCGAAAGGACAACCAATGAACCATTTTAAAACCTTGCTTGGATTCAGGTCGGGACAGAATCGCGATCAACCCCGATGGCGGCAATTTATGATGTATCAAAAAGCGCAGAGTCGGGTCGATGAAGTCCTTGCCGACAAGGACGAGTGGTTTTCCACGATAGAAGGGCTGCGAATGGGCTCTATTCCGCGTACTGTGGTCGAGGTCTGAAAATATTTCAGAATCTTGCATCATATGCATATGCAGTTTTTGGCCATTGTTTGACTACTTGTACATTATTTGAACTCAGATTAGACCCCAAGTGTAATCGGCACAACCACTAATTATCTATCGAAGGCAAATCCGACGCCTATCGAAAAGAGAAGCCGTCAAAGTGAATGCAAGCCCCAACCCTTCTAGTGAAAAGGGAAATGAAGTACAGGCCCAGTACGTGTTCGTCGGGTGAATTTTATTTGACTTTTCATGGCAGTACCCAGTCCCAGAACTCCACGCTAACCACACAAACCGAAACGCCATGATTGACAACTGCCGTGATGAATGCTCCCTTCTGGCGCTTGGAAAACATTTGGTTCCCCCTCGCGTCTTTTGACACAAGCGAGGCCGAGGTCTCATCTCGTCAGTTTGTGCCGTGGCTTCCGACCTGACCGAAGTAGTCGCGCTGCATCTCCCACGAGACCGGCGAAGGTGGAGGTGGTGGCGGCATGCCGTCGGCGGCGGAATCGGCCAGCGGCGTCACCGGCGACTTTGGCTTGTTGACGTTGAAAGCAAAGTCCAGGTCCGCGGCGAACGAATCGCCCGCGGTGAACAGGCTCAGACGGCGGCGGGGGGTCGGGATCGCCATGGCGGTTTGTGTGGCGGCAGACATTTCTTTGCGAATAGGTAGGGAGGTAGGTACGCGAGCCGTTGGGCTGAAGTTTTTTTTTTTTTTGGAAGGTGTGATGTGTGATGTGGGCACGAAGGTGTCTTTTTTTTCCCTGCGACTGCGTGTCAGTCAATGCCCGCCACAATGTGCTGGGAAAAGCATGCACTTTCGTGTACTCACAGCTGCGAGCGGGCGGCTCTGGAAGTATTATGCCCTTGATTGTGGGAGTTGGAAGCTATGGAGTTGAGAGGCTTGCGGGCGTGCTTGTGGGTGGACAACAGGAAGGGAGGTCGTCAGGAAACGCGGCAGCGAGGGGGAAAGAAGTTTTATGCCTGGGTTTCTGGCTGGCGCGTTGGGCAAAACAGAAATGTGCGTGCGCAGGCTCATGGGGCGACTGTGATTCACAAGCTGGGGAGTGACTCGTGGCACATGAGTGTTGGGGTGAATCGCAAGTGAGGCAGGCTGAGGCGATGTTTGAAGCACCTCCGTGTTCGAAAACGCACTGACGAGTCCGCTTTACACGCTTTCTCTTATTTACCAGATAGGAGGACAAGTGGAAGCAGGGCGCGGAAAATGGAAAGGAAGAAGAATGTAGGACGCCAAAACTGCAAGTCCGGGGCACAAATCCTGGGGTAATGAGAAATATAAAGCACTGGCAGAGCATGTGTTTCATTATGACCGAGAGTTCGGTTCGGCAGTATGCATGTGGTTGGCTTACTGTTCTCTCACCTTCGCTATTTCGGCACTTGCTTCAAATTGTCGCTCCTTTTTCTCGCGCAATTCTCCTGCCCCGGGGCTGGTGAGCGATAATTGGCAATCGTATCACTCCCGTACACCGCACAGGTGTCCACTTGTCCGCTTCGCCCTGACGCTAGGAACCTGGTCGGGTCAATCGTCGTCGCCGAGGCGCACAGATAGCGAAGGCGTGTCGCCCACATTTCGTCTGTCCCGGGTACGAATCAGGATTGAGCCGAACCGTTGCTCAAACGTGGCTTCACTGGCCGGCCCGTCAGCTAGCTCGATTGCCAGAGCTACTTTTGGGGCCTTCCCGGACGGAGCCTTGTCTAGCGTCAGAGACAGCGAATCCCGAAGGACTGGGTCCAAAGCCTGTTTTCCTCGCACCGTCATCATCATCTCCTGAGGGCCTGGCAAGGTTAGGACGTGTGCACCGTGCGCCCGTCTCCTAACTAACAAAGCTGCATCATCTGGCAGGGATGAACAACAATGCGTCGAGGCGTACAGGTGGAAAGGGAGATATAGCGATGGCCCTGTCTTTGTGTCATTTTGCGGGGCAAGGAATTAAATCCTTGCCAGAGACGCGGAAGCACCATGCTTCATGAAAAGAAAAAGGTACCGATCGAGCTTCTCCACAATTTCCCTCATGCTTTCCAGCGCTGCTCTTTTCAGGTGCAGTAGCTAGCGATCAGCTGGAAGCCTAGGACAAAAGTCTGGGGTGCAGCAAAGTAAACTGGCGGTGACATAAGTACATCTCTGACGCGCATCGAGGTCAGCCCACCGGACATTCCATCGACCTGCCTCAGGAGAGCATCACACCAGATGGTGTGATTGGATGGGCTGACCGGTGCTGCTACTACTCATGAAACATTGCATATCCCAGTCACTGAAGTGTTGCAGCTTACACCGTCATGCGAGTCGTCGTGCCCTCGTGCTGCGGCCTGCGGCGCGTTGACAGCGAGGCGGCGTGTAAAACTCCTACGCGAAGCAACCAGCCAGAGTTTGTTAAGCAAGATCCTGCGATGCACGCGCAACGCAGGAGCGACGATTGACAGGACGCTTTTCGTGTGCAACAGAATGCCGTGGAAATACTTGCAACTGGTCGATCTGAGCATCGGGTGCTCCCAAGCGAACGGTCACTGGTTTGACCAGTGTGTCACTGTCCCCCTTGGGCGGGACCTTGCAGACCACGCACAACCACACATGCCAGGAACATTTGGTTGTACGTATACGTATTTCAGGGCGCTCAGCAGCTGATCCGTGTCGACTGTTGTGCAAGCCTCGGGGACTCTCGGCCGTGTACCAGGACAGGCTTGGGTTTGATGAGGCCTGAGTATACTCATCACTGAATGGCCGAAAGGCCACCTCCTGGGGCAATCTGGATGTCATGGAGGAGATTTTTGCCGTACTTCTGGGTCGAACAGCTAACGAAGCCCAAGAGGATGCGACGCAGGCAGAGACGTGCATGTGAACTTGCGTCATGAAGAATGTGCGAGGAATATGGAGAATGTACCCGTGTATCGTCGCAGATGAAGAAACGTGGCTCGCAATTACGGGCATACTCGATAACAGTGCGCAATGCATTCAAGCGAGGTTTAAGTAGCAATGGCCTCGATAACCAAGCGACAAGCGACAATCAAGTACGCAGTTGCAGAAGCTTGATATACGACAAGTAGATCGTAGCTTGCAGTAAGTAGGCGTGAACAATTACTGTCAGAGCAAGTATCCACCTTTTGTTCTCCGCGTTGGAACTATGGAATTGGTTGGGGAAGCAGATCGTGTTGGCGTCTGCTTACTTTGGAAGGCGGATTCAGGAGAAGCTCTTCTTCCAAAGGCCTTCCAAGGAACTCCGTACATCCAAGTCAAGACCTTTGGTGGGCCGGGAAAGTTATGGCGGCGAAATCTGATCATAAATCTCCCTTTCTTAGCGTGTCTGATGGGGACCGTATGACCATTCTTCAGTCTTATCTGGATAATTCATTCGAATCATGGCATGAGCGACAAACAACTATCACTGCTAGAAGTAATTGTGCTGTTGCTCATGGCGGGACTCAGCCGGCGTATTCCTGACGATGGCCTTTGTGGCGGGCAGCCGGTGCGGCAAGAATTTTTTTGGAGTTCAGTCAGAGAAAAAAATCAATGCCAAGCCTAGAACAAGCTGGTTGTTGTCAGGCACCTTCACTCAACCCGTCAGCTCAACATAGTTTCCTGCCCACGATTCGATCTTTGTGTCCTATCTTAACCTGATCCAACATGGATCGGATAATTGGTGTCCTTGGTGGAGGCCAGCTTGGCCGCATGTTCATTGAATCGGCCAATCGGCTGGGAGTCAAGGTCGACGTCCTCGATGCAGCGAACTCGCCAGCGAAGCAAATCTCCTTCCACGACAACCATATCGATGGGTCGTTCAAGAACGCAGACGATGTTCGTTTGCTCGCGGCTCGAACAGACGTCCTGACGGTCGAGATAGAGCATGTCGACGTCCCTGTTCTTCACGAGCTGGCAGCTGCTGGCAAAGAAATCCATCCCCACCCCGAGACCATTGAGATGATACAAGACAAGTTCGAGCAAAAACGATACTACGAGCGACAGGGAATCCGGACGCCCGAATTCCGCGAGGTTCCGGAGCAAGGTGATGCGCTCGAAGCTGTCGCAAAGATTGGCAAAGCGTTCAACTACCCGTTGATGCTCAAGGCCAAAAGAAATGCTTACGACGGTCGAGGCAACGCGAAGGTCGAGAACGAGGCTGGAATTGACGTTGCCCTGAAGAGCCTTGGCCAGAGTGGTCTGTACGCCGAGAAGTGGTGCGAGTTCCAAAAGGAGCTCGCTGTCATGGTCGTCAAGACTGCGGAACGAGCAACGAAAGATGACTGGCAAAGCACGACTCTGGCTTTCCCTGTCGTCGAGACATTCCACCAAGACAGCATATGCAAGCTGACATACTGTCCTCCCAGGAACGTGGATGTGGAAACTCAGAAGCGAGCCGTGGAACTGGCACGACGGGCGGTAGCAGGCTTCAAGGGACTAGGAATTTATGGCGTCGAGATGTTCAAAGTTGGCGATAAAGAGCTCCTCGTAAACGAGATCGCACCTCGTCCACACAACAGCGGCCACTACACCATTGATGCTTGCAGGATTTCGCAATACGAGGCGCATCTTCGATCCATTCTCGGCTTACCTATCATCGAAAGCGATCTTTCCGCACACAGTCCATCAATAATGTTGAACATCCTTGGCGGTGCCACCGGGGCTTCGCATCTGGAGCTGGCTGAGCGAGCGCTGACCGTACCAGGCGCCCGTGTCCATCTTTATGGCAAGGGCCCAGGCCGCCCTGGGAGAAAGATGGGCCATATCACTGTTACAGCAGCCAAGTTTGAAGACGCAGAGTCGGCTATCAAGCCTCTGATTGAGAAATTCGATAGCATACGCGCGGAAACAAAAGCACCGATTCATCTGCCTGCAAAGGCTGCTCAGGCTCCACAGGCCAATAAACAGTCGCATGGAACTGCCAAGGTTGTGGTGACGATGGGTTCGCAATCGGACCTGCCAAAGCTGCAAGCGGGTATCAAGCTTCTCGATCAGCTCGAGATACCGAGACTTGTTACCATTACCTCAGCCCACCGGACACCCGAGCGCATGTTTGAGTTCGCACGAAACGCAAAGAAGAAGGGGTACAAGGTGATCATTGCAGCTGCCGGCGGTGCGGCCCATCTTCCTGGAATGATCGCTTCGGATACTGTGCTTCCCGTTGTCGGTGTTCCAGTCAAGAGCGAGGGTGCAGATCCGACGGCGGCTATCTTGAGCATTCTTGAAATGCCGGTAAGTGCTTTGTTCCAGAAGCGTTGAAAGCATTACTAATTCCTATAAGCGAGGTTGCCCTGTAGCCACGGTTGCTCCGAATAACGCTGTGAATGCGGCGCTTTTGACAGCCAGGATCTTGGCGCTGGCAGACCCAGCCCTTCGGTTGCGGTTGGAGGCTTACATTGCGAAACAGACATCTGATGTGTTGAAGGATGCCGAAGCTCTAGAAGCACTCGATGTGGAACCTTTCCTAAAGCAAAGGAGCTGAGCTCGCGAGCACAATCAACACGTTACGAGATTTACAACATGGAAAATCGTGCCACAATCGCTAAGCCCAGTAACGAGCACCTGTCGCCGCGAAGAAACTGTCTGTGCGCGTAACATGCGAGTTCGCCATACGCATTCGCATCTATTCCAGAAATATCCACACGTGCTAGGCGAGTAAAGGCTGAACGAACTGAACCAATTTTAACACCACCGCGTTTGCTGCGACGCAAACACATGTCATCCAGTTCCAAGGTGCTTCTGATCAAGACCTTGTCGGGAAAAAGCCGGCAGAATTTCGACAGATCATCGATCCAGCGGCCAGCGGCTTTGTGCAACGTGAGAACACTTTACAAGCGCACTTTTACCTGCGATTTGAGCTTCACGGAACCGAGAATTAGGACACTTCCCGAAAACCGCCATATTGGGACGAATCATCACGTTCTCCTCCACATATCGCTTTTGCAAGCGCATGTTGCCCAACGATCTCTGACAGCCTGACAATGCTCGGAGATCAATGGTATCAGAGCCGGAGTACTGTCCGTACGAAATAATTGGTAGAGTTACGAGGAGGTTCTTCCTTTCAACACTCACACCTTTGTGTCTTCACTTGGCATTTGGCTTGCAACGCATCTCTATCTCGTTACTAAAATGACATATCTCAAAGTTCTGGAGCGTGGCATCTCGAGGCCGCTGCGACATGGCGCTAAAGAGCCGAGCTCGTGATGATCCCATACGTGCAACGGAAGCACCTGCTAATTTTGAAGCGAGGTCTACCGCATCTGTAAGATGCATGCTTGCTGTGTTCAGACTTCGCTTGCAAGGTCAGCCCTGTGTCTTTCTTGCACAACAGCTTTAAGTGTGGAAATCATGCAGCTGGGTGGTACGCACTTTCGGTCATCAAGTTTTCCGGACAGGATCGAGGAGAACGCTGCGCCCCGAAGAGGGTTGCGTATAAAAGCGACTGCCCGGCCATGTTCAGTCTGTCTCTCCAGATAATCTCGGGAGCACGAACAAAACTACCAAACACAACCGATCAGCCAACGGGACCTCAAGCGGCTCTTCTCATTTACGCTCTGAGCTACGCAAACCTACCCCCCCCTTCAATATGTCTTCGAATAACACCACAGCCTCTACAGTACGTTGTTGTCCCGCTTCGTTATAAGAACACTCTTTCCTGACCAATGACGCAGAAGACACCCGCGGCAAGCTCAGCAAGTACGCCTGCCACGACGGCCACTTCGGGCAGCCAAAGTCAGAATGCAACCGGGAATGGCTCTTCGAATTACGTGAGTCACCCTGTGGCTGTCATGTTCGTTGTCCCCGGCATTGAACATCGCCAGAACATGCAACGATGGATGACCGAGAAGAAAGCTGGCGAACCATGGAACAGCTTGAATCTCAAGAAGGGCCGGTAGTGCCTCTGGACCGAGCTTGTGGGCTGAGTCGGAGTGCTATGCGCGCACTGCAGTTATGACACCTCAACCCACGTCAGTTCTCTACAAGCTCAATTCTGTATACATGGCGGAGAGTTGTCTTTTTTCTCACTATCCGTCACGACTCTCTCTGACGCGAAGCTACTGCTGTGGAAACGCGATATCCTTTACGTTCGTTGTGCCACAAATTAAAAACTTTTTCGAGCTCGTTATCGTATGAAAGCACTCGTACCCATGTCATCTAAAGCATCTCATGTCGCTTTCACGCGGTCCTGTCACCGATGGCGGCGCTCCCGCTTCGGGAGTGTGCAGCCTTTGTGATGCCAACATGCGCTCCGCTTCTCAACCACCAAGATTCGTTCATAACATTGATAGTCAAGCCTCTGTTCAGGTTCCCCACACTTACGCATATTTCACAAGTTCGCCCACGGTTCCCATAAATGTCCTACCCCAGACTCCAAACCAACTAGGCCCTGACGTTGCTAGCTCTTCGTGCCTTACAGTAGCGTGAAAGCATAGAAGTCTAGGCCAACCTCCAGCTTCCCTCGAACAAATGGCGGCGTCATGCACGCATTCGAGCTCATATGCCACCAACATTCGTCATCAATTTTACGACGTTTCCGCCGAATGGAACTCATCACCACAGACTTCAGGAGCTCAAGCTCAAACCGTTGTCACACCCAACTTGCGGCGACTTTTCAAGTCTGCATGGCGCTAACGGGATAGTGGAATGTCTCGATTGCTTACCACCATCCCACCTTCGGACGTACTGTGAGCTCTGCGGCTTTAATTTCCATGATGTATGTACCCCATGCAGTTGCATCGATTATGCACGCGTGCATCGCGAGTTCTCGAGCGGGTAAAGCGTTCCTTCAATAGCCGTTCGTATGGCCATCATCGAATGCGGCGAGACGCCACAATCCACATCGTGTCCCTGTGACAGTACGACGGAATATACTTTATCTGTCCTCGACGTCCGGCCGTCCCTTCTTTTGGGTTCCTGAACACATCATCCATGAACCCTGTAAGGCTCCCCCGCGATCATCGTCCCCCCACCCTCACTTGACAGTTTTTTCCGATGACATTTCCTAGGTACCAACGAAGTGGTCTCCATTTGCCTGCAAACGTCATTATACGTTAGCCGAATGACGTTCTCCGAACACAACATGTCACAAACAACTTCGGCCTTGGTTCGCGCTGTCGTTTAGATATTATCAGAAACACGGAGGTGCACGCTGGCCATGCATATTGCAGTAATAAAGACCGCGCGGAGCCGAGTATCGCCGTGAGAAGGTACCCTTGCCTAGACTTACTCCATTCGGAGCGCACCATTCGCACCTCTGACATCTGATTTGCTATAAGTTGCTAGGGACTGCTCAGATATACTTTTGCCTATTTTGCTGGCGCCCAACAAGCTTGTTCTCACGACGTACTTGTGTGCCGGAGGCGTTTTTCGGCTCTTGAAACGACCTTCCTGTTGGGATATTGCCGACAGAAATGCAGGTGCATCTGAAGAAGGATCATGTGGGGCGCGTAGGGCAGGTCAGGTGAGTTACACGAAGCAGCGACATTCGGAATAGCTGCATGCCATCGTCTCACGAGAGTTAGAATGCGCAGTGGGTTTGAGACGTGGTTTTCGCCTTGTGCACGTTTACTCACGTGAACGACCAAGACGTCAGCTTGAGGCCCTGATTTGTTTTCCCGATAGTGGTCATTCTTCCATCGGGAATTCCAGGTACATGTTGGACCAGGACACAATAAGATGCATCCAATTTCCTCGATGTTACACCAGAAGTAGTGGGGTCGCGGGGTGGACCGAAGGTGAAGATGATGAAATGGGGTGCACGCGCTGGTTCAGCGTCAACAGCAGTGTTGATGTAGGGTCTACAAACCCTCAAAAAGCAAACACAAGCCAATTCTGGGCTCAACCAACATGACAGTGGAGAAACAGTCCTCTTTTTCATATGACACCTTTCGCCCTCTGTTCCGTCCACGAGAGTCTTGTCATTCCTCACCATGCGTCGCGACCAAAGTGAAGACGTCGTGGTGCGAAAGGGGCTATCCAGCTACATGCTTGACCGACCACTCAGTTCGAAACCGAATGAACGTCGTTGTCAGGCTCTCACAATTAAGCCTTCATCATCTGCTCACAGCCTTTTGCAACATGGGACGATATTCAGTGTCTCGAAAGACAAATTCTGGTCTGTGGTTGTCGGAGTCTTCCACCGCAGAGCTAGACAACTTTAGACCTCGGCCCATTTGCAACGTTGACTCAAGACAGATCGTAAGCAAATAGGGCACACCAGTACAGACTTCCAGAAGCTCAAGATAGTGAAACAGAGATCGACTGCGCGGGTCTTCTTTCCATTGGCTTTGATGATATAAGAGATTTCTACATAGCATGGGCCCAGGGAATCATAAACAATGATTCGCTTTGAGGAAACCATCTCGAGAGCCTCAAACGGAGTCGTTCACCGAACGTAGTGGTCAATGCTTGCTAGATACAGAAGTACATGGTGGGATTCTGCGGGGAGTTGCGGAGAAGTACACTTTGCGCGAGTCAAGCTACACAGCTCCAAGCCGAGAGCCGACGACTCACGATCGCGTAACAGCGTCCCACAACTCTAGCTTCTACAGCTACATCTACACCGAGTCTCTCTTTTGTTTTTCCGTGTAACGTCTCTCCGTGTCAATTGTGCTCCTGCTATTCAAGTCTCCTCTCTACCTTCGTCATGGCTGCCATTCGCGTCGCGCCCACCAGGGCCGCCCGCGCGTTCAATCTACTCCGCACCGTGGGCCACTCGCCGAATTGCCCATGCCACAGCAATCCAGGCCACCATCACAATCATCCTGCGATCATGAAGCAGGCTACGAGACACTTGGCAACGCCAATCGACATGAGCAGGCAGAAGGACTACGCATTTGAGATGGCTGCGTCGGCCATCCGTTTCGGACCTGGTGTCACGAAAGAGGTGGGCATGGACTTTGCGAACATGAAGGCCAAGAGGGTGGCGTTGGTCACGGACGGGAACGTCAAAAAGCTGGACGCCTTCAAGCAGGCTGTCGAGGGCCTCACAAGAGAAGGAATCTCGTTCGAGGTGTTTGACAAGGTTCGCGTGGAGCCGAAGGATTACTCGTAAGCTAGGCGCCTGGGGAAGAGATTGGAGGCGATTGAGTTCGAGAGATACTAAGACTGTTCGTGTAGGATCAAGGAGGCTATCGCTTGGAGTCGACCGTATGCGCCGGACGCATTTCTCGCTGTCGGAGGAGGCAGCGTCATCGATACCGCGAAGCTCATGAACCTATATACCTGCTACCCGGACGCCGATTTCCTTGACTTTGTCCAGGTTCCCCTAGGAAAGGGTCTCCCAATCACCAAGCAGCTACTGCCGCTCGTTGCCGTTCCCACGACCGCAGGTACGGGAAGTGAGACAACAGGCACGGCCATTTTCGACCTGGTTGACAAGAAGGCGAAGAATGGTATTGCCCACCGTGCACTCAAGCCCACGCTCGGGATAGTCGACCCGTTGAACACATACACTATGCCCTCTGCGGTCAAAGCCGCATCTGGACTTGATGTCCTCTGCCACAGTCTCGAGTCCTGGACCGCTATCCCCTACAATGAGCGGATTCCCCGACCTTCCAACCCCGTTCTCCGACCCGCATATCAAGGAGGTACGTAGCTCTCGAAGCCATGAAACATGCAGTTACTGATGCTCGTCTAGCAAACCCCATCTCCGACATCTTCTCCCTCCAAGCCTTGAAAGACACTGCCAAGTACCTTCCCCGCGCCGTCAAGGACCCGGAAGACTTCGAAGCTCAATCCAAGATGCTCCTCGCCGCAACCCTCGCCGGCGTCGGTTTCGGTAACGCAGGCGTCCATCTCTGCCACGGCATGAGCTACCCCATTTCCAGCCAAAACGTCTCCTACAAACACCCCGGCTACGTCACCGAAGACAAGATCATCCCGCACGGAGTCAGCGTTGCCGTCACCGCTCCCGCCGTCTTCAAGTTCACCGCCGCCAGCAACCCCGAACGCCATCTGGCTGCCGCGGAGGCCTTTGGTGCCGATATCACCAACGCTAAGAAGGAGAGCGCTGGTGAGATACTGAGTGAGGCCCTTGCTGGGTTCTTGGCGAGCTTGGGAGACCAACCGAGAGGATTGAAGCAGCTTGGGTTTACAGAGCAGCATTTGGATACGTTGGTTGAGGGGACGTTACCGCAGAGCCGGGTATTGGCCTTGGCGCCGAACTTGCCGAAGGAGATGGAGGCGGAGAGGGAACAGCTGAGGGAGCTTTTCACGGATGCATTGGAGTACTAGGGTGAGTTTTGCTTCTTGAACATACATTCATCATCAATTGCTCCTATTGCTTGCCAATTTCATCCTGTCCTGCTTGTGGTAAAACTGTGGGCTGCTTTTCGTGTCAGGCGTTTGCTATCAGCCGTGCTACTTCGTCTCGCTGGCCAGGACCGATGAAACCCAATCATGGACGCCGAGCCGCCAGGAATAGCAACAATCTGTGTGCTTGTTCCGCGTCCGTCGTTATCAAGATTCATCATCCGAGGACTCATCATCGTTATCACTCTGTTCGTCCTCCACGCCACACCATCGACGATACTCAATGCGATCTTGACCTTCCCATGCCGGAAATTTGTTGAAGTCTTTCGACGGTGGCTTCGGATCGTTGATGGCCCGTTTGATGAAATGGATCTGACACTCCGGATCGCCACAGTTGACATCTTTGCCACCGGATCGGGGATTGTTCTCCGTAATGAGTCTATGTTCGTGGAAATAGAGCTGGTGTTACTTCCAGCCCCAGAAAGCGTCAAGGAAATGCTGATAGTCATTGCGGAAATCCGCCTTGAATATAAGTCCAGTCTCAGCCTCAAGATCCGCGATGATTCGCTTTAATTCATCACGTTCATTCATGATCGCGCCGACCCCGCAGTACTTTCACCACGATCAATGCCACGAAGAACAAAAATTGGAGTGGCGACTTTGCGCCGCACTCTGTGTTGACTGCTGCCCGGTAGCCGGCGATCAGCAATCGTTCACCAACACCAACGCCCTTGGCCAAGTCGCAGCGATCCCAGAGAAAGGCATACAATTCCCTTTCGAGGCGATGAAATTTGATGCGGCGGGCGAAGAATAGCAAGTCGATATATTCGGCGATGTTATCCGGGGTGACGTTCGTCGACACGCCGCGCATAGGCCATTTCTTGAACATTTTCAACGTCTGCGCTCTCAGCTCAGGATAGTTGAACACAACATCTCTGAGATCGTGTGTTGCGTGAAGGCTCCGATGTCCATGCGCGGTGCAATGGCAAGATGAGCCTGCTTCGAATGAGGGGAATTTGGATCGCATTATCGAAACTCGTCGTCCAACAGACCCGGTCCGGGGCGCCCTCCGGGCGGCTCACTAGGACCAAAATGGGGGCCCTGTTGTCCTTCTGGGTGACACATGAAACGCCTGTCGATGCCTTCCGGGTGGCTTTCCCCGGCAGTTGAGAACGTAAGTTCGCGATCGTTGTTGAAGTTCCTGCACGCGTCAATTTTCCGCTCAAATTGCAGCTTTGAATGTGGATCTGGAGGCACTTACTTCATTCTGAGTTCACGATTGTCATGCCCACGGCGGATGTCACGGCGGATGTCTAGTGCATGCAGCATTGTGTCTGGACGTGTTCTAGGAAAAGGGCCAAGAGGATTGATGCTTCTTATGAGTAGCAGTGGGAAGACAGATGACTTTCAAGGGAATATGGAGACCAAGTGCGTCGTACCGTTTGTATCGTAATCGCTTTGACTGATGGAGCAATCTTTTACAGCCATGCAGGAGTGAGGATATGAACATCAAAACAAATCGCTCATCATGTGCGCATCTGCCATGTCCACGTTTCTTGGCCGTTGCATGGGGACCCCTCGGCAAGCGCTCAGGTTCGGCAAAGCGTGGCTGTTGCGTCGATCTCTTTTGTATTGCTTTTAAATTTTGCAAACTTGTCATGTACTCAAGTGGGTACTCATATGATTTCAACTGCCAAAGCCCTCATCAATCAGGACGCGGAGGTTCCTAGGCCAGTTGGACCAGTGGTTCAGTCGGTTGAAGATCAGTTGTCATCCTGGTTGATATCATTTTTTTTCCTTCGTGTTGTCTGGGAGGTCGCGCGTTCGATACCAGCTGCGCCTGTTACTTTTCGCCCTTTTTTGTGATTTGACTCTTGCGATTGCTATGCGAGTGGCGGGCCGCTCCAGCAGAGGTGAAGTGAACAAGCTGGACCATTTCGGTCTAGTAGCAGCATCAGGCGCTCTGCACACGACAGTTATAGCAGTCTTGGGGTTTGAATGTCCACGCTGACCGCAATGCACAATTTGGTCCAAGTCCATCTCCTGGAGCTGATATCACGAGAGTTGTCCTGCGGTACTTTGTTGAGTTCTTTGATGCCCTTTCATGGTCCTCTTGGATGCGCCGAAGCTGCTTGAATGAGCCCTTCTTCTTTTCACGGTCGCCTGGGCACACTCAATAGGGTGTTCGAGATGGAAGCTTGCTCAGGAGCTCGACGGATCAGCGCCATTGGCCAAGTTGCATTTCGGCTACGGTACTCTTTCTGGGTCATACAATTCTGCCCGGTGGCACTCTACGTGAGATGCCTGCGCTTGGATATCCTTAGGAGAAGATAGTATGTCAATGACTGCAAAATCGATGATGCAAGGATAAATTCGACAAAGACGCTTTCTGCGAACCTCAGCTTTGGTATAAACCAGATCCGGGTCAGCGGGGCCTCTTTCGCACCTGCCGCCAGCCTTTCCACCTCTAATATCATTGTTGTCGGCCCGCAAAAGCTGACATGATTTTTGGCGTGCGGTTGAATCAGCCACATCAATGCGCGGAAACTCCAGTCCAATTACGCAGCGGGAAATCAAAGTCGTCATAATCCTGCTCCTCCTTCAAAGCGCCCGAATCCTCAAGCTCCTTTCCGATACTGTTCGTCATCTCCTCCACCATCTCATACACGACCCGGAGTCCCAACGGCATGTCTTTTCTCACTCTAGCCAAAGGCTTTCGATGGTTATCTTGTCTCAAGAGATCTGCTAATTCAGACGCTCGGCCATCCTATGTCAGATAATCGCGACAAAGTCCCTCGCGATCCGGTGTCAAAATCTGCTTCCACTCCCACATTCCGCACGCAACGTTGTCGAAGACGACATGTGTAAACATATTTCGAAGCTTGTTGTCTTGGATGTACTTGTTCTGAAGGACAGCGCCGTGGGCAGCGAGGAGACGGAACCACCCATTGTGTGGTCCGTCGACATCTGCGCAGTCCCAAAGCAACCTGCAAACCATCCCCGCGTAACTGTAACGATTTCATAAAAAAAAGAGGACGATGTGTAGATGCTGATAGGAACCGATACTCATGAGATGTGAGGATGCAATGATGCTCTCTTTGTCAAATCACTGGTGGAAGTGCTCTGCGAGCTCCGATTTTCTTCCTCATTCTCTATCTTTCACAGCTCCTCAGTCTCAATGCCTTTGGCCAAATCTTGACGAGACCTTCATCGGTCCTATAGCCCTCTGTCTGGAACAGGGAGGCATTAAGCTCTTCGGACCGTAATTGCTGGCCACTTGTCGCTTGTCGCAAAAGTCGATACGACCGACTGTAATGTCCGAAGGGAGTAGCCAAGGAGCGAGTTCCGAGCGACTGCTCAGTCGCCACAACACAACCACGATGCGCGAATACAAGAACTGCTGCAGCCATAAAATTCAATCGTCCGTTCCTCGGCCTCCCTCCGACTGTCTTCGGGCAGTGGTGATTGGCAAGATCGCGCCCTCGGAGATCGTGGGCGAGTATTGTGGTCAGCGTGGATCCGGTTTGTTGCGGTCCCTTCGCCGTTATCGGATTCGCTGCGACTTGGTGTTGCCTGGTTGTCCATGATGGGGCCGACTCCGAACAAGGTTGCAGCTGCTGAGAAGGTCTACGGACCGCAGGTACTGATGTCGACAGTTGGGCTTGCCCTTGAGGCAGTCGATGCAGAGACCGCCGTTCGTCTTCATCTGCCTGTGCAGATCGGTCATTCTCTGCTTCAGATCCGTTCTCGCTTTTCTACAAGCGGGACACGGTGCTGGCACAATCGTTGGAACCAATGTTCCCTGCCTTGATGCTGGACAGCGAGTTGGTGGAAAGGACGCGAGAGGACGGAGGTCAAATCTGGTTGATGAAGGAACAAGCAGCAGAGCTCATATATCTATAATTGTCGGGGTTGAATTGTGCCATCTCGGACACTCCTCTTCTCGTCTGGCAAAGAGTGGAGATGAAAAGCATTGAAAGAGATAATCTGCATTATGAACCTTTTAGCTCGACAAAATGATGACGCAGAAGCGGAGGCATGGCAAACTTGTGGTATCAAACCTAAACAATCCAGTCCTCGGGCCCACAGACAAATATTCTCCCCGCTGATTTCTAACGAGCCTCCGTAACACGAGTATTCTGCCTCAAACCCTCGCTTCGTCCTTCATATCATCCGGCAGTTTGCCAATCACGCTCTCAAACAACTTCGGCACCAACACGCTCGCATCACCCTGAAAGAACCAACCCCCATCCGCCAACCCACCCCCATCATCAGTCCGATCCGTGTTGAAGATCGCAACCCTCGCGCCCTCCGTCCTCGCAATGCCCACGTACGCCGCCGCAGGAAAGACTTTCGCACTGGTCCCGATGACAATCATCAGATCAATCGGACGGCCATCTGAGATGAACTTGTCGACGCTCGACAACTCCTTTTCGGGCAGAGCTTCTCCGAACTATACCACGCCGGGACGGAGGAGGTTGCGTTTACAAGTCGGACACAGCGGGAGCTGGGAGGGGGTCACGGCTGGGAGGGGTACGGCTGAGTTTGAGATGTCGGCTTCTTTTGCCGCGAGGGTGGTTTTGGAGTAGCGGACTGCGTCCATTAGGGAGGAGGTCGCGTTGCCTATGGAGGGCCCGGGTTGCGGGCCTTCGGTTGGAACGGCGAGGGCTGGGACGATGGGATCGGTATAGTTATTATGTTCGAGGTGTTTGCAGCCGAAGCCGGAGCATTTGATGTCGAAAAGGGAGCCGTGGAGAAGGAGAAGTTGGTCTTCGGGGTGGCCTGCTCGGGGACTTAGGCCGTCGACGTTTTGGGAGAGGGTGAGGAATTCGGGTTTCTTCTTTGCTAGTTCGGCGAGGGCGAAGTGAGCGGGATTTGGCTTTGCGTTCAGGGCCATGTGTCTGCAGGACGGTCAATGCGGATCTCGAAGATTGAGACGAAACATAGGGTTCATATACCTTCTGTAGCTGTAGAATTGCCAGACTAGCCCAGGATCAGCTTCAAAGGCTTCTGGCGTCGCCAAAGAGACCGCTTCCTGGTCCCGCCATAGTCCGCCCGCTCCTCTGAACGTCGGCAGACCAGACGCCGCAGAAAGCCCTGCACCAAGCAGAGCTAGGATTCTCTGGCTCTTGACAAGGTGTTGCTGGAAGTCCTTGAGCTCTTCTTGGGGGATTTGGTCGGCCATGGTGATGAATGACGCCACCCGATCACGTTGAGGATACAAACACGGTGCGCAGCTACTTGCAGTAAGTCTTTTTCGGAGATAGCAGACAAGCAATACGACTGTATTGCAGCGGCGGCGGCATGAAAATGAGTTATCATTGCTACACAAGGCGTACTGCGTGAGTGCCTGATGCTGACAATTGTGTAGCGGCTAGCTGGCGGCTGATTCGCGCCTGAGTCTGGCGCCAGACGTCACCGCCAGGGTTCACTCTCCCCAACATCCTTTGACGACACCTTTACTTAGACAGGCATGTATCCTTACAACAAAAGTGCAAATGTTGCGAACCAAGACAGCGCGTTTCTCATAAATATATACACACGCGACAAAGCGCGCCGTCTCCAGTCCGATACTTGTGTGAATACTTTGCTGACTGTTTGCACTACGATTATTGGCTGTAATGGCGCTGAACCTGCTCAATTTCAATTTCTAGCTGAGACTGAGTGCTCCGAATCTCATTGGCAGATGCTGAGCATGGTTCATCAGAGTCCTCAGTTCCACTTCCGCCTCATCTTGTGGCTTGACAGGGGTTTACTGGTTGTTTGATTTTCAATTATCAAACCAGACGAATTATTCCCGCGTGCATGTTTATTCGCCAATATTTGCACGATTTTGGTCTCTGATGTGCCTGCGTTATCGCCGTTACAGAGTCGTTCTGGTCGGAAAATGGTCGACAGGCTATGATCCAGGAGCAAGACTGCACCAACGGCTGAAGTCGGTTTCACCGCCAAAAGCCAACACTCGTTTTCACTAGCGTTGAAAAATTCGTCAAATTATTGCTTGCTCGTGCAAACAGTCTTCGTTCCTGACATCAGATTTGTTACGAAGATGCAACGCGGCCTAATACCTCACGATTGTGAGTGGCACGGCCTCTGAATGGTCTAAATCGATCCCGGATTGCGACGTGCAGTGTTTAAAGTTGACTCTGCGCCAACTTGTTGCCACATTGGGCTTGTTTGAGGCATTTTTCAGGATTCACGAGATGGTCTGCGATGAAAATCTTATCACACATATGCCGGCTCGGAGTTTTAGCCGAAGTATAATCGCGGGAAAGCTGAAGCAGATCCGACATGTTCCGATGCCTGCAATCCAGGCCGGCGCCCAAGCAACAGCCACATGTGTCTGGCCGTGCCTGTCAGCTGGGACCTGGACAAAGACAGATGTCTTTCCGACATCGAACGGAGCACACTGTTACAATAGACTTACGTTCACAAGCCAGGGTGGGTGGCTCAGCAGGAAATGTCGAAGGCTCCCTCCACGTGGAGAGTGTGTATCCGGGCTTTGAGGGCGCCAAGGCGAAACCATGGGTGAGCAGATCAAGCGCCGATAGGGAGGTATGGAGAGTGTGTCCATCATCTTGCCCGGATGAATTAGCCAGTGACTGAGATGTGTTTACATCGGACATCAGGAGCAGTCTGCGGCAAGGAGTTTCCGAGATGAGGACGGTCCCGGGTCGGCTTGGGCCTCGGCGGTTCCCCAGCCATGGATCCCATAATGCAAGTGCAGCGGACACCAAGCCGCTTTGCCCCGCTGTTTCCAGCTCGTCGGAGGAGTCAGCAGGAAGACCTCGAGCTACACTGCTTAGCATCACGCTGCCCAGACTGTTAGTGACCGACGTGCGTCATGCCAGATGAGATGCTTCAACGACGCTCGGCAGGTTGTCACAATTCACGGCGATGGCTCGTCAGCATTGGCACCGAGGAGTGACGGTCATACGGAGGGGCAGTCGAGCAATAGATTCGTGAATCGTGCAATGTCAATTTATTGCAGGATTCACGATAGTGGGTCTTGGTGTGGCGCGAGGGGGTGGGCAACGGCATCGAAGGAACAGCTCGACGCGTAAATCTCGATGCGAGGCATCATGGTACCCGGTAAATCAGGCTTGACCTGGGCAACGCCTGGACTCGATTGACGCTGGTGCGGAGTGGCCCTTTCGTCATTGTCTGTTCCGGAAAAGACTCGTGCCGGCGGAGAGGAGAAGTCGAGGGGTCGAGCGGCAAGCAAAGGCCTCGACGCGGATGAAGACGGCTTCGAAAATGCACATAAGAGCCCTTCACCCGCCGATACTCGAGTTGGCGAATCCCCAAGATAATAATATAATCGCAACCAACAAGCGGCTAACCTTCCGTGTGAGTGTAACTCCTTGCAGACTGTCGACGTGAAAGATGTCGGGTGGTGTCGGAAGGAAGCCCACACAGCCCGTTTTCCCCATATTAGCTCCAGTCTTGCGGCACATCCAGGAAGGCAATCACTGTCTGCGAATTATCGCGCAGTGATAGCTGTTCCGTGCGCCAACATGCCTGGCGCTGACGTGTGGAAAGCTCCGACATGGCCCGCATCGAGCCTTCACGTCTGCGGACTGCCTGCCCGATGCATCAATGGCACCGCCAGCCGCCTTCACCTACCGAGGACTGAGGCTGAGTGGATTCCGGAGTACATGTGCTAACCTTGGACAAGTTCTCTGTCAGCTCTCCACTCCGATAGATAGATAAAGCAGTCATGTCCGCCCCTGTCAAGTCGGAACCCGACAACGCCCCGGGAGTCGTCAACAGTGATTTTGCTCGCCAGACCACCCTGTTGAAAGACAAGATCGATCAGACTCCTGGTCTCAACCAAGCCCAAGCTCCTGCCAAACGCAAAGAAAGCATGTCGGGCGAACAGGTCAACCGCACAAACCTCCACCCGTAAGTCGCTCACGTGCCCCCAGGTACAGGACGTTGCTGACAGCCACAGGCATGGTGTGACCAGCCATGTCGAGCACACCGAGCTCGAGGAGGAGCTCCACGAGACTGCCCACATCGACTACGACCGTGTTGCCATCATTGCCAACCCCTCCGTCGCCGCCCTCTACGAAGATGCCCTCGTCTACGAGCGTGGTTCCGCCATCACCTCCGCCGGCGCCCTGACTGCCTACTCCGGAGCCAAGACTGGCCGTTCGCCCTCAGATAAGCGTATTGTTCAGGAGGCTGGATCCGAGAACGACATCTGGTGGGGTCCCGTCAACAAGCCCATGACCCCGGAGGTCTGGAAGATCAACCGTGAGCGTGCCGTCGACTACCTCAACACCCGATCCAGAATCTACATCATCGAGGGATATGCCGGCTGGGACGAGAAGTACCGTATCAAGGTCCGAGTCGTTGCTGCCAGAGCTTACCACGCCCTGTTTATGCGCAACATGCTCATCAGGCCCAAGAGGGAAGAGTTGGAGCACTTCCACCCTGACTACACAATCTACAATGCCGGTTCTTTCCCTGCCAACAGATATACTACTGGTATGACTTCGGCTACATCCGTTGCCCTGAACTTTAAGGAGAAGGAGATGGTCATTCTCGGTACAGAGTACGCGGGAGAAATGAAGAAAGTATGGGATTTTCAAACGATTACGAAACATTTGATCATATTTGCTGACTGAAATAGGGAATCTTCACCGTCCTTTTCTACGAGATGCCGGTCAAGCACAATGTTTTGACCCTGCACTCCTCTGCCAACGAGGGCACCAACGGCGACGTCACCGTTTTCTTCGGCCTGTCTGGCACTGGCAAGACGACCCTCTCTGCAGACCCCAAGCGTGCTCTGATTGGTGATGACGAGCACTGCTGGAGTGACAACGGTATCTTCAATATCGAGGGTGGTTGCTACGCCAAGTGCATTGGCCTGTCCGCCGAGAAGGAGCCCGATATCTTCAACGCCATCAAGTTCGGTTCCGTCCTCGAGAACGTCGTCTTCTCCCCTGAGACCCGCGAGGTTGACTACGACGACACCACCTTGACCGAGAACACCCGCTGCGCTTACCCTATCGAGTACATCTCGAACGCCAAGATCCCCTGCTTGAGCACAAACCACCCCACGAACATTGTCCTCCTTACCTGCGACGCCCGCGGTGTCCTGCCTCCTATCTCGAAGCTCACCACCGAACAGACCATGTTCCACTTTATCTCCGGTTATACCTCCAAGATGGCCGGTACCGAGGATGGCGTCACCGAGCCCCAGGCTACCTTCTCCTCTTGCTTCGCCCAGCCCTTCCTTGCCCTGCACCCGATGCGTTACGCCAAAATGCTGGCAGAAAAGATCTCTCAGCACAAGGCCAACGCCTGGCTGCTCAACACCGGCTGGACCGGTGCTGGAGCCACCACTGGTGGCAAGCGTTGCCCTCTCAAGTACACTCGTGCCATCCTCGACGCCATCCACAGCGGCGAGCTCGCCAACGTCGAGTACGAGACTTACGAGACATTCAACCTGCACGTCCCCAAGACCTGCCCCAACGTACCTGACGAGATCCTCAACCCGGCCAAGAACTGGACCGGAACCGCCTCCTTCAAGGACGAGGTCACCAAGCTTGGCCAGATGTTCAACGAGAACTTCAAGAAGTACGCTGATGAAGCTACTGAGGAGGTCATCAAGGCTGGACCTCAGGTCTAAGCTAGACATGCAACTTTGCGTGATGCAACGTTAGCAACCCTGCAAAGCATTCTTATGCATTTCTAGTCCCGCTTTTTGCGCACAGGCATCGTTCTGTGTCGCGGAATGCATTTCGGAGCGCTGTTTTCTTTCCTTTGTTCAGACGCATCATGAGGATACGATCTGGTCAAAACAAACCATGCCTGGGCACATACGCGTGCCTCGTAAGAGCATGCTGGACAACTATGCAAAACATGCCTGGGTACATACGCGTTCCACGTAAGAGCATGTTCTTCGGTTTGAGTTAAAGGAATACCAACCTGTTCGGCGGGTCTTTACTATATAGTATAATGCCTAGTCAATGCCAAAACATTTGAAAACAACCCCAAATTGCATGCTATGTGATTGTAACAGACACGAGGCTGAATTGTCATGATGGGTCCTTGGAGATTGTATTCTGCAGACGTGTCGTGCACGATATAGCTGAGAGTATCGCTGACAGTACCTAGCTGAGTGCTTATCCCACCACCCAGTTCAGTACGCGGGCAAGTCCCGGACTAGGTACCCAGTCAAGTACCCAGTCAAGTACCTAATCTAGTACCTAGTTTAGTACCGGGTGAGGTACTAACACAAGTACTTGGTCAAGTACACAGCTGGTTACCTGGTCATATACATAGCGAAGTAGTCAGCAAAGCCCCCGGCGGAGTGTTCTACCGAGTGCCTCGCGAAGTACTTGTGCGGGTACCTTCCTAGGGACCTAGCAGAACACATAGCAGCTAATCGCCAGCCAGGTACATGATAGTATCGCTGAGAGTATAGACAAGAGTAGTACGAAGAGATTTGTTCTGATGCTGGAAGAAAATAGCGCGGAGAGTGTCGAAAAAGATACTTTAAAGAGCGCCGTAAGAGGAAGTGATACCACCAGAAGCAAGTCTTGAGGACATTAGCTAGGCTCGTTAGCGATAGCTACCAAGTAGCACCGCTGGAAGTATCTACTAAGCTTAGTACTTTCACTGGGACTGTTTCGCTTTTGTTAGTGGCGTGCACGGTCCGTCTGCGAACCCGAAACTCTCGTCCCACAGCGCGTCAGCCCAGATCCGGAAACGAAACAGACAGCCGCAACCACCGTCCGCCATGTCCCGCAGCAATTGCAAGAATGTCCAAATGACTGAGCTGCAGCTGCAGTGTTGCTTTCTCCGAACACCTGGGCAGATCCGTGACCCTCGCTGGCCCAAATGCATCGATTTGAATCCGGCTCATTTTTCACAATCTCCGCCTCCGCGCCATGGAGGCCGACTGGGACGAGGTGAGCACCGATCACTTCTAATAGCTTGTTTGAAGCCTCATCTCGCTTCGAAGTCGCAGATGATGACATCTACAGAGCGTGACTGACCGCATCCATAGGTAACGAGGATCAATGATTCTGGCGACCCCAACAACATTGCGACACCGGCTTCGACTTTCGCTTTCGACTCGACGCAAGAGCTGCTATGGGTCGGCGACGAGACGGGGAAGCTGGCCAGCTACTATGGTCCCATTCTTAAAATATACACATCCGTCATAGCGCACCCCGAAGAATATGGACCCATCAAGCAGATCCTCTTCACCGACCGTGGCGTGCTGTCCATCGCGCCTGGCAGCATTAACTATGTTATGCGACGTGGGCTGCCCATATGGCATATTTGGGAACAAGAGGGCATGAGGGATCTACAATGCATGGCTTTTATGGGTCGGGATATCAGTGGGAACTCTGCGCCGCCGAGTCTGGCTTCAAGGATGCTGGTCGCGGGCGGGTGTCAGGATGAGCTTCTGAAGGTGGATGTCAACAAGGGGGAGATTGTCGAGCGATTTCCTGCGGCGGCGAAATATACCATGATGAGGAGGACTGCGGCTTGGATCTTGGCGGCAACGACGACGGGCCAAATACATGTGCTAGATCCGGAGACGCTGAGGGTAGCGCATATCCTCACGAGCAATAACGCATTCTTTAACGACATGGACGCTCGCAACAACTACCTCGTCACGTGTGGGTGGGTGAATAGACCTCAGGGCACCCCGATGTTGAGTGGCCTTGCAAATGTCTACGATCTGAGGAACATGGTACAGCTACCGCCGATATCATTCCATGCTGGTGCCGCCCATGTTCAGATGCACCCGAAGATGAGTACTACGTGCATACTCGCGAGCCAGAACGGTCAAATCCAGGAGGTGGACCTGATGAACCCGAGTGCGGTGAACGTGAGGCAGGCGAGTATCCGATTGGCAATGTCAGGCTTGACGATGGCGTCTTCTGGCGATGCGTTTGCCATTGCAGACGCTAGTGGTGCCATCTTGCTGTGGGGATCGCAATCGAGGCAGAGCTTTGTGGAACTGGCGAATCCCACCGAGTTCGCCGACTTCAAGCCCACCGTTTCTGGCGTCGGTGTCGATGCTCCGGTCCAGCTTAGCCAGCTCGTGCCATTCCCGCCGATCCGCGATCCCCTTCTCTCGATTTGGCCGGACGATGAGATCTACACAGTGGGTCAGCCGCCGCCCAAGATGCCTGCTGAGATCGCGAGCACGTTGAAGAGCAACAATGGCGTCGGCATGTGGACACAGAACCCATTCGAGAAGCAGTTACCCCGCAACTTGATCAGAGGTGCACAGCAAGGCAATCCCATGATCGCACCCAAGTTCCTCAGTGAGAAAGGGAAAGCCAAGGACACATATCAGAAGGCAGAGCGACGCATCAGTAATCTCCAGGACTTGGCCGACAGCATGGCCGCTGGAATGGGAATCACCAAGGACGAGGTTCCGATAATATATCGTAATGTTGAGATCAAGTATAGTAAATTTGGCGTCGACGACTTCGACTTCGAGTACTACAATAAGACAAAGTACTCTGGGCTCGAGACACACATTGCGAACTCCTACGTCAATCCCCTTCTTCAGCTCTTCAGGTTTACGCCATATGTGCGGAATCTTGCACTCAATCACACTGCGACAGCTTGCTTACGGGATCTATGCTTGCTGTGCGAACTTGGTTTTCTGTTCGACACTCTGGAAAAAGCGGAAGGTCAGAATTGTCAGGCGACTAACTTCTTGAAAGCATTTGGCAGTTTGCCGGAAGCAGCCAGGCTCAATTTGCTGGAGGAGTACTCCCATATCGCCACGCTTGCCGACTTGATGCAGAGCGCGGGCAGATTCCTGTTAGGCCAGATATCCAGCGATTTTCGGCGCACGGCCAATAACACGACAGCTTTCGACCAAGCGTTGACAGTCGATGCACTCCAGACGATGAAATGCAATCACTGCCATAATGAGATGGTCAAGCCCGGATCAAGCTGGTCGACTGATCTCTCCTACGGCCCGCCACCTGGAACTCGACCCCCCCGAAACCAGGTTCCCACCTTTTCACAGGTTCTCAAACAGAGCATCGACTACAGTTCTCAGACCAGAGGTTGGTGTGACAGATGCAAGCGCTACCAAAACTTGCATACAAAGCGCCATCTGAAAGTCATGCCCGAAGTTCTCCTGCTGAATGCGGTTGCCAAAAGCGCCGAGGCGAAGAGGTTCTGGTCACAGCCAGGCTGGCTTCCAGAGCAAATTGGTGTCGCAATCGATGGCGACAAGTTCGTCTGTTTCGAGGGCGAGGACTTGAGACTTCATCTGGAGAAGAAGATGTATGACATCAAGACATACGACTTGGTCGGTCTTGTTGCAGACGTCCACAGTACCGAACAGCAAAAGTCGCATCTTGTCGCTGTCGTCAATGTTGGGATTACAGACAAGGAGCCCCACGATGGCCACGATTGGCACCTGTTCAACGACTTTCTGGTTAGGAAGCTGCAGAAACAAGAGGCGCTCGATTTCCCCGCTTGGAAGATCCCCGCCATCATAGCCTTCCAGGCAGTCAGTGGACGACACGCAGTGGACGATTCTTGGAAACAGAACCTGGACACCTCTCTGCTGTTCTCTGATTGGACCAAAAATGATGTACCCCCAGAAAGGTGTCGACCGCTGGATAGGAACTCCGAAATGCCGAAGAAAGGCGACTATATTGCCATCGATACAGAATTCGTGGCACTCCACAACGAGGAAATCGAGATCAAAGCTGACGGCGAGCGCGTAGTCATCAGACCCACACGCCTTGGCCTCGCACGAGTATCTGTCCTACGAGGTCGCGGCGAGTACGAAGGTGAGCCTTTCCTGAACGACTGGATCACCGTCACCGATGACATCGTCGATTACCTGACACGCTATTCCGGCGTGAGCGACGGCGATCTCGATCCCGCGAAATCCACGCACCCGCTCGTCCCCCTCAAAGTCGCTTTCAAAAAGCTTTGGCTCCTCGTCAACCTCGGCGTAATCTTCATCGGCCACGGTCTCTCCAAGGACTTCCGCACCATCAACATCTACGTCCCCAAGAAGCAAGTCCTCGACACCGTCGACCTCTTCTTCATCAAATCCCGCCAACGCAAGCTCTCCCTCCGCTTCCTCGCCTGGTATTTCCTTAAGGAAGACATCCAGCAGAACAACCACGACAGTATAGAGGATGCGGCAACGGCGCTCCGGTTGTGGCGCAAGTACGAAGAGTTCAAGGATGCGGGGATTGTGGAGCAGATGGTCGAGGAGGTTTATCGCGAGGGCAGGCAATGGAACTTCAAGCCGCCGGGAGAGGTGCAGGGGGTGTTGAAGGCGAGGCCGGAGGGCAGTGAGGGGGGCAGTTTGATGGCGGATGGGGGTATGACAGGGAGAGAGACGCCGGATATCATGGGCGGTGGTGGGGTTAGTGGTCAGGGGACGCCGGCGATGAGTGGTAGGATACGCATTCGGTCGGCGGAGTTTGATAGTCCGGGGAGGTAGGCAATTGAATGACTTTGAAGTTCTTGGTGTGTTCTCCTTTCTGTCTGTCTGTTCATGTTGCTCATTCGGAGATACATCTGCGACTAAGATGTGCACGCGTGACTTGCGGTCGAGTGCTCTGGCATGAATTTCTTGCACTGAACTGAAACTGAAGACGACGTCGAAGAAGGCTCGGCCTGCATGCTTGTTCGATGCCCAGTCTAGGAGCACGTGCTCTGCTGGCGCTCAATCCACGGCAGGTGAGCGCAGTGTGAGCGTCATCCGAATCGCCATCACTTTTATAACAATTCATTGAGCCAGGTCCATGTCAGAGCGCCCACGAAGGCGGACCGATGCTACCTTCATGACAAGCTTGCCACAGACATTTCATGGGCTGAATCTTCATCTTCGGTACAGTCCGATCCTGTCAAGACACTCTCCATCACCCAGGTCCGCCGCATTTCTGGTCTGATGTGCTAAAGTGAATTCTCACATCGATCCAAAACTGTTGGGAGTGACGGATATGGAACGCCAACGGAAGCTTCGGCAAAAGCCACGCGCAAGGCTTCTTAGCTTTCTTTTCGGATTATCAGACGTTAATTATCAAGTTGACGTCCTGAACGAGTCAGACTTGGCCCGTGTTCGAGCTCAATGGCCTGGCGGGATTGGTTTTGTTCGTATGGGTTGTCGAGGTTTGCACTGCAGACCAGGAAGACCTTACAGAATGGAGGCGGGAAAGAGGGTTTTCCTCCAGGTTCGACCAAAAATCACGCCTGCGCCACAGAGCACAGCTGGAGAGTCGCCGCCTGGATGCAATGGCTACGTACCTGAGAGCTGGATTGAAGCTGACCCCGAGCCTCACATCGATCCAGAAGCCGCATACGTGCCGGAACCGGAAGAATCGTCCGAGGATGAGAGCGGCTCAGAAGAGGAGGATGGTGAGCCGAAGGAGTGGCGCTTCTGCAGCCCATGGCCTCATGCCTTTGACGGCAAAAGCATTCTGAAGCCAGAACAGAAGATGGCTGGCTGGAAGTCTGCACAAGTGACGTTTGTGGCTGGCCACGAGAAGAAGAGGTCCACCATTCCCGAATCGTGGCTTCGGGCGGTCGGCTACTTCCAGGATCCGTTCACCTTGCACGCAGCCTCCGTATCTACTGGGACCGTTCGCCTTCGCGACTATTATAGCAAGGCTATCAAGGATTTCTCGACATGGATTGCCCGTGGGTTTGACGGTCTTGGTGACGTGGAACACTGCCGTGTGACACCTAGTCAGAGATGCCTAACCGATCTCGTACTTCTTACCAGGAAGTGGGACATCCATCTTCTCAAGGAGCAGTGCTACCACCGCATCGTCGAGCGATGTTGGCATAACGTGCAAGAACCCATCAACACGAAGACCATCATTCAATTCTACCGGTCGTTTCAGTTGGGCCGGGAACGCTATCTGCCGATGCATGCTGTCGTCACCGCTACCCGCGATCCAGATCATCAGCAATCCGTGAAGAAATGCCTGGAATCTTGGGTGGGGAAACGCGATGACTTTTGGTCGGATTATGATAGTTACAAATACGTTCATGGGCTTGTCACCAACTGCTCAGTCATGGATGAACTCGAGGGCGAAGAGTTCAGTGCAGAGGACCAGTCGCATGATCTCATCCGACTGGTCTTGGCTGGAAAGGAGGATCAGGTCAGGATTCCGCGAGCTCAGTTTGTGGCTGGTGGCAGTACTCCGAGGCTTCAGGACACCGGCCTTTGGATTCGCAGAGCTCTCGATTTGTGACTCGGGATCAGAAGCAAGGAGTGTGAAGTGAAACGACAGGGACTCATCTGGACGACTACTCTGCGATTTCATCTAGGGAAAGCTTAAAAGCGGAATCGAAATTTGCTGATCGGATCAGATCGAAGAACACATTTCAAGGACGATTGGTCTTTCAGCTGTTTGAGAATGCAAGAGAAAATGATTGATGCTTGCTGAGGGATCTGGACAAGGCGATTTGACTACGTGAGGGCTCCTCTGAAATGTTAAAAGGGGCCTAGGTTGCCACAGGTCGGTCTACGATTGAGAAATAATTTGACAGAAGAGTTCAGACACATGATGACTTATCCGAATAGATATCAGTTTGTGGTTCTGACTTGGTCGTAGCTTGACAAGCGGCTACCCGATTACCGAGAAGTGGTGAGGACAAGTGAGCGTCCGATGAAATAGTCAATGTCCCCAGCCTCTGCTCAATGCCGCGGCCTTCATTGTTGACGCGGCAACCCGTCTCGTCCCCTAATTTGCTGCCCGCCAGAGCTTCTCACATTTCACCTTTCACCAACTGCGAGGCATCTGACCTTCGCCACCCGGATTCACGAATTCTTCCCTCGCGAGAGCCCAGCATGGTCTCGTTCAAGGATCTGGCCTCTCGTCAGACGCCAGGCATCCAACCCAAGAGCTCCAAGCCAGCCCCAGCTCGCTACGTGCCACCAAACCTCCGCCGAATTCACGGGCCCAACGCGTTTGATGAATTCAGCAATGTCCCAGAGAAGACTGAGTCTGTTGCTTCCAAGGTCTGATGTTCCCTTTTGCATACCACAGGCACAAACACTGACGACTCATGTACAGAACGCTGATGCGGATTTGTGGTGCGCTGACTGGGGTCACCCTCGTGCTGCTGGAGCGTTCTCTGAATGTGACAACAACTCTGGTTATTCTCGTTCACCTGAGCACGTGAACACGCCTGAAACTTCGGACTGTCACAAATCTGGTACAGACCTGGCCGTTGCCTCTGACGCCGACGTGGTCGGAGATGATCCATTTGAGGGTCCCTCAAGCTCGTGCGAAAAGAACCTGCAAGGCTTGCAGCTCCACTGGCAGCTTTGCTCCCCTTGGGCGAACGCGGCTCATGGATCATCTCCTCTCACCCAGGAAAAGCTGACCGAGGGCTGGCACTCGAAGAAGATGAGGCTGTTGAGCGAAAGCTGCGGCACCACTGACATCCCGCTGGCAAGGCTGAATGACCTTGGTTGTTTCGAGGAAAGCCTCGGTAAATCGGAAGGTTGGTCCCGAGACTTCATTATTGAAATCGACCACAAGCGTCCCTACATGAAATCAACTATCGTCACCTTCTTGAACTGGCTGGTGCGCGGCTTTCAACCAAGTGACGGCGGTATCCTCTGGTGGAAAGACTTGGCCCCATTGGTCACCATCGAGCTCCTACATCTAGCTGAGACCTAGAATGTGAAGCAGCTCGCCGATCAGTGCTACCACCGACTGTTCATGTTCTGCACGAAAACTTGGATGGAGCACTGTTCCTCCGAGAACATTCTCACTCTGTACTTCCACTACAAGAATAGTGCCATTCGCTTCCTGCCGATCCACGTCGCGGTCCTTTGCGCCAAGGACCGCCGTTTCCAGCATGCCTTGGTACCGGACCTTCTGTTGCGGACCGACGACAAATTGTTTTGGACTGACTACGCCAATTACAAGATGATTTTCGAGCTGTACACCAACGACACTCCGGATGACAATCCCGAAACGATTGAGCAGGATAAGAAACTCAGTTCGAATAACCTTATCCGCGCCATCGTTTCTGGAAACCCGAACCATCTGTGGTTGCCGCGCTCAGTCCCACCATCACCAGTCTTTGGACCTCTTTCGGCGAAGCAACCTATCCGAAAGTTGATCAGCCGCCTGCTGGACATTGAGCATACAGCCAAAGCCGCGACCGATCTCGATTGGTAGGAATGGCTTGTCTATGGCTGCGTCGGAGGCGCGGTGACTGTGACGTTTCACAAAGTGTAAGCAGAAACTGCGCGGTTCAGAAGAGCCCTTTACAGCCCTGTCAGGAGCAAGCTTGTCTATCAGAGGCAAGTCTTCATCTTTGAAGAATTGAGCATAGACGTTTTACCAAGGAAACTTGAATGAAGCTATGATGATGCACCATATTGTAGCTCTCGACCGGATCTAAACAAGTCTGTTCATCAATAGCGGAGCTCAATGACTTTGACAAGTGCGAGGCTTGATATCAACATTATGTATTTTGCCCGCTTGATCTCTCTTGGTGGGATACTTGGAACCGCCGGCGATGAAATCAATCTCAAATACGCATCCAATGTTCTCGAAGGCTCGACGACTCTCGGGGGTGGTTGCTGAGGCCCTCACTGGGATACCCACTGAGGTCGCTCGCCAAGTGACCGCTCAGCAAGGGGCGTTCTGGTTGACTTGATTCGAGGCTAGAGTAGGCAGACTTGCAAGCTTCTGGAAGTATGAGAAGCGCATTTGAAATTGAAATTGTCCTTGTCGCTTGTGTTTTCAAGGCCTTCCTATCTCATGCACCTGGAACGAGTGAGCGGCGCGCTGTGGCAGATATGCGGAAAGCTTGGGCGCCAGCCTCCAAACTGAGAGACATCAATTTACTGGCCAGTGTGTCAGAGTATCTTTGATTTGCTGTTGCGTTGCATTGGATTGTCTACCCTCCCGGCTTATATGACCGAACGACGGCAGCTTCTGGGTGAAACCGTGCAATCAGGGGACCCAGTGCCAAAGCTCGTGAGCTGCAACAACCCAAAAGAACACTAGCTCTGGCATCCGGTAGCGTTATTTGAGATTGATTGAGCTCTCCGCAAGAGACTGTGCAGAATGGGAGGCATGAACCAAAGCGTCTAGGGATGTGCTTTGAGGTCACGCGCGGAGGATTCTTTGTTCAGGCCTTGTCGACAGTTCAAATCGCCTGATACACGTGTACTTTGCCGGTTATGCTCTTTATACGCTGACAGTACAGCATGCGTGATCTTGTCAGAACAGATCCGGGCAGCTCGGAAGATGAGGCCGAGATTCGAGTTCACCTACATATTGCCCGATTTGGCAGGAACCGGCTTCGCAGGTCCACTGCCGGTCCACGTCCATGCTACCGCATTACCAGAGAAGCAACACTGGGTGACAAGTTCCTAGCACCTACACGGTCTGAAGGTCCGGCTGTTGTGTGTGATTTGTGCATGCTCACATTCCCGTGCGCTCCGTCTTGATCAAGCAGCTTGCAAATTTCCATTGAGCCTGCTCCATTTTCGCGTGCCGTCATGCGACGCTTGTGTCGGATGAAGTTTGCTTATCTGCGCTTAATTTATCAATAAATGCCGCCCAAACGGCATTTCCAGCCATCTCACTCAGCAACTTGCTTTGCTAACCTGAACGTACATTGGCTCCGGCATTGGCGATACAAAGATCACATCTCTATATCGCACAACTCGAGTTCTGTGCTCAGAATCTGTAATCACTCGCGTTTTTGTGGAGGTCACAGATATGTCGTGAGCATTTCTGGATTCCGCGACATGCCACAGCTCGGCTGGTTGTGACATCAGAAGCAAATCTTTCATCATTCACAACCCTTGGTGCTCGGCCCGTTCCAGACCAAAAATATTAGCTCCGTGCTTGAAGACAAGGCACTCCTGGCAGGTATACAGTCTACTATGATCACTTTGCTCGTCGGCCCAGACGAGAAGGCCATCCGAGCACCCAAAGACCACCTTTGTGCGATCGGCTATTTCAGGGGCGCCCTCGAATCTGGGTTCAAAGAGGGCGAGGAGAACGTTATTAGGCTGCCCGAGGACGACTTCACAGCGATTGAAGATGCCGTAATCTGGTTAACACGGGACCAGAAGTACTTGGAGTTCCGAGGATTGCGCATAAGTGGTGGCGCCCCCTGCGATGAACAATCGCTGGTACGAGGGGTGCAGTTGATGGCTCTGGGAGACAGGTGGCGTTGCATTCCCCTAATACACTACGGGTGCCGGTTCTTCTGGAGCAATGCTGTGTCCGAAGGGGACGTTGATCTCGTCAAGCACATGGTTGACAGTTGGAAAGCTCTCAAGCCGATCAGGACCAGATTTGTGCCAATCCATTTTTTACTATTGGCGATGAAATTCGATGAGGATTTTGAAGGGGGTCCCGACGACATATCAGGCTCACTTTGGTGCACACGCGATCCGGACTTCTGGAGTGACTTCAGCATGCACAAACTCATCCTTGACGCCATCTGGAACGACTGGCCACCGGAGCAGGAGGAGGCTGAACGACTCGAAACCTCTCGGAATCTGATGAGAGCAGTGGTGCAGGGAAGTATGAAGATCGAGGATCATCCGTTTCTATTGGACATGGTAAATGTGGAGCGAAGTACAGTGGAAGAGGCGAGCAAGTGGCTGAACAACATATACAGCTCAACTCATCTTGAGGAGTGCGGACTCTGACGTCGTAAGACGGAGGACCCCAACAATGATTGTTCAGAAATGAACTTGCTTCTCAGCTCAGAAAGCTTGTAGATTGCGACTTTAGATTTCTGTCATTCGCGGAACAAAGTCAATAGTTCTCCTATGGAATCTGCGTCTCCAAACATGAAGGTTACGACTGTGAACCAGTCAGTTGTAGCAGGTAAGGAGGTTGCAGGGAAGCCCCTGCCGGTCCGTGATCCGTCCCAAAGTGCATCTAGAAACGCCGACAGACACTTGTCGCAATGTTGATGTCGACATTCACCGACTTACTGAGCTTGGTGATTGGCTGGATGCTTGTCTGACCGAAAGCTTGCAGCGAAAAGGTTGTGAAAAACGGCGCGAGAAATCAGTCAACTCATTTGCACTTCGCTTTCCGCAGTAAGGGGTCCGCTCACTTTTAGCAAGCGACGGTCCAGGGATCTCACGCACTTCACCTCTCCACCCTGTCAGTATCGGACATCCCGCAGCCACTTTGTCCGTCAATTGACACCAATCACGTGATCATCGTGATCAGCAATTGATCCTGTCATATCCCGGAGTTGTGAACGTCTGGAGTTCGCGTCCAGGTCAGCTCCAATCCTGAATCGATGAAGACATTTCGAATTTGAGACCTTTCAGCGCTTATCATGGACCATCCGAATCCATGGAGCACCGGAACGCAACGCACTTTTCACTTTTCGCTCAGATCGGTGCCAAATGATTTGGAGCATCCACTGAGTCCAGTGGCAGGAGTGAAAGGGATGTCATCGCGCCTCATCAAGCTTCGGGTTGGACCGGAACATAAAGAATCGGTCGCTCACGAAGATCATCTGCGATGCATTCCATTCTTCGCTGGCGCACTGAATGGATCATTTAAAGAGTCAAAGACTGGGATCATAGATCTACCAGCGGAGACGGAAGACACGGTGTTAAATCTCCTAGCTTGGTTAACACGCGGTCGGGAAATGTGGGAATCAATGGAAATGGATTCGGTCGCAAGGGAGTATTGGAACAATGTGGTCGATCAGATGATCCTCGGAGACAAATGGGCGATGCCGACCTTGACTAAGCAAGCCTATGAGAAGTTTTACAAATCAGCATTCGAGCACGGGGGACTGTGATGATGACAACAACTGGTTAGGTCTGCAAGAAGCTCACTCTCGGCTGGCAGGTTTGAAAGCACGATACTTGCCAATACACATTTCCTGCCTCATGCTGGACAACGGCGAATGGCATCTTGATTCCATTCTGGATGACGCATTGGAGCTTGGTTCCAAGCTGACTCATGGACCGTTCTGGCGCGACCTCTGTGCATACAAGGAGGTTC
Organism: Cyanodermella asteris; assembly: GCA_900618795.1. Taxonomy (NCBI): domain Eukaryota; kingdom Fungi; phylum Ascomycota; class Lecanoromycetes; order Ostropales; family Stictidaceae; genus Cyanodermella; species Cyanodermella asteris. Next base: position 799,770 of record UYJD01000010.1, read on the forward strand.
TCCGCCTCTGGAAAGCCACAATGTCCCGTTACTCAGTGCAGACAGCATCGAGGCGTTCGACATCACCGGCGCAAAAAGCGCTGGCAGGTTCTCTTTTCATCAGATGCATCTTGGAGGGCCCTGGGTTGTTGATAATTGGTTGGGCAAGCATGAAGGAGAGACACTGAGCGACGACCAGAAGAAGAACTTTTGGAACTGGGTGAAGGTGATCCTCGACATTTGAGACGAAGCTGTCTGTCTGGGATGCACTCTTGTGCATAGCTCTCCCGAATTCATTGTGGAAACGTCACGACCGATCCCGTCAAACTCGTGAAGGGTGCATCAAAGCGGAGCAGGCCGGGTTCACAACAGCTGACAAGATTCAACAAAGAACGCAATACTGCCTTCACGGTCGGGTACATCCAAGTTTCAGGCAGTATCTTGCCAAGTAGGTATAAAATCCTAGAAGAAAGCTCCAGCAGACCGTGCTAGCATCTTGTTCGCAATCCAACAAAGACGATGACAGAACACGATTCAGGGCTCGTCGACTGATGGACATGGACGCTGCGGATGTACCAGATGACAATCCGAATGAAGACGCAAGCGATGAGGAATCTGATTGGGGAAGGTGAACAGCGCGATGAGAAGTGGCATAGCTATTCCTCCGAACGGTGATCATCGCGAATGGTACCAGAAAAGAAAGCAGTGATAGCCTGCCGAATGCGCTGCACCCTCGAGAGATGCGAGGGCAATATTTCATGAGCGCTTCTTGAATACGTCTTGGAAGCTGGCATTATGTGTCGTCGGGTATGAGCAGGTTCCAGGGCCGATCGTGGATAGCTAGCGCCAAATAAAATTTGAGGCAGTGGTCAAAAACTCAGATCCATGGACTAGCCGAGCTGAACCAGATCTCCGTGAATTATAAACGTAGAGTTTGATGTAGAAGTACATTGACCGCTGTTCATTGCCAGTCTTCCAGAACCATAGTACACGATACCGTCTTTTCAGGAAATCGTCGAGCAAACACTCCTAGCTTCCCGGGATCGCAGGCCATCCTTCTCCGGTACCCAAGATCGCTTCGAGGTCTTCAATCTCTTTCACAGCTTCCGTTGTGAGGACCATGGGCGTCTCTTCCTGGATGGCAATAGTGTCTTCAATTCGAACGGCAAGCCCACGGAAGTGCTCCGGCCAGCGGTCGTCATCCGGGACATACACGCCAGGCTCTACAGTAATGACATGACCGGTCTTCAGTCGCTCTGACCTCTTCAAACCGGGCGTATCGTGTAAGTCAAGGCCTATATAATGGCCAAGATGGTGCGGGAAAAGCTTTGAGATTGCCTTGTAACCGGACAGGTCAAATCCAAGATCTTTCAAATTTGCTTTCAAGCCCGATTCGGCCGTCTCGTGCAAGCCGTCGAGGGTTATCGCGGCGTTCTCCCTGCACATTGAAATGCAGGCTCTCTGAACATCCAACACTGCTTTGTAAAGGTCCTTCTGGGCCGGTGAGAAGCGCTTTCCGACTGGCCATGTGCGGCTGATGTCTGTTGCGTAGTGTCCATACTGCCCACCTGCATCGACCAAAACCATCTCGTCGTCGTCTAACAGCGCGTTATTAAACGTATAGTGTATGCCAAGACCATTCCGACCACCTGCGACGACTGGTATGTACGCGTCGTTGTCACAGCCTCTTTGTATGAAGTTGTATGACAGGAACGCAGACAGTTCCTTCTCGGTCCTCCACCTCCTTTTCATGGCCTCGGTGATGGCTCGGGCAGACATCTGGCCTGTCTTTCGCATTACTGCAATCTCGTTGGGGCTCTTGATGGCACGAATCCCGTTCATGATCGATTTGAGAGGCTTGGTTTTTCGGTCGGCTAGGACGGATGCCGTAATCTGTGCCGGTGGTGGCTGTTTTCCGAACCAGCTCGAGAAGAAACTGCCCGAAGTGTTGCTTGGCTTGGTGGGTATGTCTGCGTAGATTTCCGTCGCATTATTGAGTATTCCTGACAGAATGCGCTTCGCATCATACACATCGTGCTGTTCATCCGCGTTGAAGACGTCCCTAGCAGCCAGCAACCCCGACCTCGAACCCTCCCATGCCTCTTTGTTCGCGTCCTTAGGTCTAGCAAAGAGATGGAAGGTGTAGTCGTTGCCATCTGCATTTCTACCGATGACCGCGATAGCATCAGGCTCATCAAAGCCGGTGAGGTAGAAGAAATTCGCTTCTTGCTGAAACTGGTAGAAGACGGCTCCCGAACGGTATTTCACGTCGGCTCCAGCGAAAACGGCCACGGCACCGGGTGGCAGCGCCTGGGAGAGCTTCTCGCGTCGCTGAGCATATTCCAAGGCTGTGATGCCTGGAGTCAACTCCCCAGGCGCAAGAAGATGAGGGTGTGTTTCGTGGATAGGTTGGCCAAACTGAAGCTCTGAAGCTGCGACATAGGTACGGCACAGAGCAACCGGTCGTGGCAGGAGATAAGAGCGCTGCGAAGCTCGCAATGCAGAGCCTCGTGTGCTAAGGCGGCTGCATGCTCTTGATGCAGCAGAACGACATGGTATCATGCCGACTTTGGAGCAGTGGTGAGGGTGGTGATGAAGCGATATGGATAGCTCTACGAGAATCGAATTTTCCCGATCGGGATACGCGCGCCTCAATTTCCGCGAGTCTACCTAGGCATCAAATGTTTGACATTGCTGATCAATATCCTACCATGTCTCGACAGCCAGATGAATCGTCAGAATCGTTTTCGATCATGAGTCTATATTTTCAACGATGCTGTTATTGATAGCCACCAAGTCGGTAGATATGTAACGCGCAAGTAAAGTAAGCATTCGAGTCGAAGATCTCCAAGTCATGACTCCTAGTTGGCATGCTCGAATTTTCGCATCTGCAAATGTTTATCAATTCGACACAACATCATCTATACTATCTTGACCGTTAGAAAGAGTTGATGAAGAAGCTTTCCAAAAACTTCCCCAAGCTCGTTGATTTGCGATAGCGGGGCTCGCCGATCCACCGCGCGACTTGGCCGGAGGGGCAGTAGAACATGAACAATTTTAGACAGAGAAGTCGTTCATCTGCTACCTGCCCTGGATAGTGCGTTATTCAAATAGCGTAGAGCAAGCACGATTGTGACTGAGACATAAGAATCCAAAGTCTAGGACCATCATATATCCTGCTGAGATTGAGTCTCGAGGCGGAAAATACCCAGCCTGGTAGCTGGTAGAGGAGCCAGTAGGTAAGCATTACTCTAGCCTGGATGAGCGAAAGCTTCGCTACAGGCCTGACATGCAGTGCGCTGACTTTATATCCTTTGCGTAGAGCTTCAGGTGCTTTCTGTTGACTGCCCCTCCATCTGAAATCCTCCCCGACGTCCGTACAGTCGCATTGCATACAGAGCATTGAACGTGCGGTATCTGTCTATCTTCGAAGCTTGATTTTCGTTGCCGCTGCCACAATGCCTCCAAGAAGGACCCCGTCTCGCCGAGGTACGTCAATGGCTCACCAATCAGCATTTCTAAGCACCCCAGCTGATAGGCTTCAGGTTCTCTCCAGGACATCCCCAAGAATCTGCTCGAGCAGATCAAAGACCTCGAGCGCATATTCACCGTTGACGGCGAAAAACTGAAAGAAATTACCAACCACTGGGTCAGTGAGCTGGAGAAAGGTCTCGAGAAAGATGAGGGCCCGATTCCCATGAACCCGTCGTGGGTCATGGCTTTCCCCGACGGCAATGAGACTGGCACATACTTGGCACTCGACATGGGAGGAACGAATCTGCGTGTCTGCGAGGTCACGCTGGTCGAAGAGAAGGGCGAGTTCGATATCATTCAGAGCAAGTACAGGATGCCGGAGGAACTCAAGACGACTGATGACCAGAGTGAGCTTTGGGACTACATTGCGGACTGTGTTCAACAATTTATCGGGTACCACCACGCTGGTGAGGAGATTGAGCCTCTCCCGCTAGGCTTCACTTTCAGTTACCCGGCCACGCAGAATGCCATCGATCATGGTATTCTGCAACGATGGACGAAGGGCTTCGACATTGCTGGCGTTGAAGGCACAGACGTCGTCATCCCGTTCGAGGCTGCGCTCAAGAAGCGCAACTTGCCGGTCGAGCTTACCTGCATCGTCAATGACACCGTCGGCACCATGATCGCTACCGCATACACAGATCCCAGTGTGCGAATCGGTCATATCTTCGGCACAGGTTGCAACGCAGCATACATTGACAATGTCGGTCACATCCCCAAGCTGAAGCACATGGGTCTCGCCGATGATGTACCAATGGCCGTCAACTGCGAGTACGGCTCATTCGACAACGCCCACAAAGTCCTTCCCATCACACCCTACGACCGAATTGTCGACAAAGAGAGTCCGCGACCTGGTCAGCAAGCCATGGAGAAGATGACCGCAGGTCTTTACCTCGGCGAGATCTTCAGATTGGTACTCTGCGACCTGTCAGCCCCCAACTCAGATCTCGGCCTGTTCAAGGACCAGGATCTGAAGAAGCTTCAGATCCAGTACAGTCTCGATTCCTCCTTCCTGTCTCTGATTGAGGAAGACCCCTTCGAGAACTTGTCAGAAACACAAGAGCTCTTCCGGAAACAGCTTGGAATCGAGACCACCAAGCCCGAGCTCGAGCTGATCAGACGTCTAGCAGAACTCATCGGTACCCGCGCCGCCCGCATCTCTCACTGCGGTGTCGCAGCCCTCTGCAAGATGAAGGGCTGGGAGGAGTGTCACGTCGGCGCCGACGGTTCAGTCTTCACCAGATATCCGCACTTCAAGCAGCGCGGCGCCCAGGCTCTGCGCGAGATCTTTGGCTGGACGGGCCGAAAAGACCCCATCGAGGTCATTCCATCTGAGGATGGCAGCGGTGTTGGTGCCGCACTTATTGCCGCCTTGACACAGAAGCGTACCGAGGACGGTATCTGGGCGGGGATCAACGACCACAGCCGCTTCAAGAAGAAGAAGGCGCAGAAGGTGGCCGAAGATGGTAGCATCGCAGCATAGAAAATCTGATATGACGAGATAGATCGGATGACATTATAGTATGACTTGCTCTCTCGGGACACAAAGGGTACCTGGTTTCCAAACATGATAGAGTAAATGCAGCCAACCGCCAGTTGCGATTGAAAGACCATGTCTCGCCCACTGTTTGGGATCCATTTCGGCCAGCCGTGGATAGCATCAACATCTTGTGCGAGGGCATCTGTCTTCCTGAACTGCGAGTTGCAGCCGTAAGCAGTCTTGCTTGAGCCCTGCAGGTGGGAAGACAGGCCTGCCAAGCACACGATTCCTCCTTGTGAACAAAAATGAAATCTTACCGCAACAACTCCATGACACGACACGACACGACATGCCAGGCTGTCTCATTTAGGAGCGGTTTGCATTGATTTATCAGCTTCCGTATAATGAAAAGCCGAATTCCGAATGCTGAATGAATAGCATCCGAGTGGCGCAAAGCGACGCAAGCGAGCCACCGCGACAAGAAAAGCTAAAAGGACAAGAAAAGAAACCAGATGGAAAAGCTGCAGCTACACCGGAAAGACGAAGCAGCTTTTGCCGGCCCAAGCGAGTTCCTCCGACTGTCATTGCAATGCGATGATAGCGTAATGGTTGTTTCTACACAAATTTATTCAATCGATCGTACGATCGAAGACGCATGTTTCAAGCGTGTATCAGCTGTATCAGGCTATCGAACGCACGCCAATGGGTCTCCACAAGACAGCACACCAAAATGGTGATGTGAGAACTGATACGTTCGGGTCGACTGTATGTACCTACCTATTCTCTTGTCGACAAAATCACTCTGTTGACATCCGTTTCGACATCCGCGTCTCGTTTGCGTGCAGCAGCCCCGAAAGAGCTTTGAGCTTTTGTGTATGCAGCTGGGCTCGGACTTGCTGCAGGTGCATCATCATTTATGCTTGCAGCGAGCATCTCAATCAATTCAATGCATCATCACCAGGAGCGGATGGAAAGCTCTTCCGCTGCGGCCGCATAGTGGAAAAGAGCACAGGGTTGTCGCCATGCTCGCTTCGAGTGCACAAAGTATCCAAGCCGCCAACAGCGCCTCAAACCGGCATGGATATTGAAGTTGGCTAGCGGGCTCCACTCTGGCGGACCGGCCCCAACTTGTCGACGGCTTCGTGGAGCAAAGCAGTTGACCGTCTGCCAAGTTCAAGCTTACCGCTTGGAATTACTGCACAAACACCTTCCACGGCACTTCATATTTGTCATAGGAGCAAATGAGACCCGTGGTGCCCGACCCAGCTTCTTATAAATGGGACCGTTCTCCATGCTTGATGGGGATCGCCACATTCTTGATGCTTAAAAAGACGTGTCGATGGAAGCGCCAGCACCTGACTAGGTCGTTAGTCTATCAGTATGAGGAGTAGCGGGTAACAAGTGCAAGGGGCAGTTACCGGAAAGGGAGAGTGAAAAGCGCCCACCAAGAGCAAGATCGGCGAAGCTTGATCCTCCGGATTCGAGCCGGCGCCGGTTCGTCCCAAGGCCTCGAACCCGGTCAACCCCAAATCACCGGTACTCCCACTTGCAACTTGTGCTGCTTTGGCGACTCCGGTGCCTCTCGTTCGCTTGACACTCTCATCGCGTCGCTCTTTCTGGGGGCCTCTTAGCGCTCTTTGTTGATACTTTTTCGTTAGCGGTGATTTGGTAAGGGCACTCGTCCATGGCGCTTGGCCATATTCCTCGTGAAATTTTGCCATACTGTTGGAGCCCTGGAGGCCTGTGTCCCAATCGCGCGCTTCCAGATGGTCGATCCGAAAGCGAGACCAGGTTATGACGGGGTTAAGCAGCGCGTTTATACCATCCGTACCGCAATCAACCCTCGCTGCGAAAGCAGAAGCAAGCCTGGCCGTCTCCGCCGCTCCCGCTGAAGGGTGCAAATCCCTCAGGTTGGCCGAGAGGGCGGGAAGCCGTACGATTTCTGCCGTTCGTTCTGTTACTTGACCTTTTCTTAAATCGGTCACGCAGGATGCCGTACCGCAAATGCAAAGCTTCGTTGCTGCTGAAACTTGCGTAAGGATCGAGAAACCTGCGTGATCCGCTTCCATTGGCAACTCTAGGAGAGTCTCGTCCTGCATTTTCGCTCCCATACGTACTGAGCCCTTGCTCTCCTCTATCCTACTTCTTGCGCCTTTTGTCTTTCTTCCTGCCTGATCCTTTGACCCAGACCCGTCGATTGAGCGCAGTACTTACATGTGATCCGAGAGCCGTGCTCTATCGACTACCCGCTCTATTACATCGGTCCCTTGCCCACGGACGTGGATATATTGGCCTTTCCCCGCGCTCATCCCTGCAGATCGTTTCTTCACAACAGCCAAGCCGATGATTGGAAGGACGAGGAGGTAGCAAGAGCGATATTGTGGGCGGGGATATCAGGGACACGATGGTGGGCCTGCTATACGGATGCAACGATGGCATGAACACCACTGCTCTCGCAGTTGGAATCCCGTTGATGAACGTGGTGGCTATCGGACTCAGATTCTACACACGACGAAGACAACATGTCAAGCTTGGGGCTGACGATTGGTGGGCACTGGCGGCCTTGGTCTTGTTGTTGGGAATGGGAGGAGATCTTCTGGTTGCTGCCGTCAATCAGGTTTTGTCGTGTCCCCAGCCTGAGAATGAGGTTTTGATCTTGGCAGAGCTTGGACCTTTGGTATCACGGGTATGTGTCGATATCTCACTGTGAGCTTGGATATGTATTGACGCTTCCAGGCTGCTTGGACGTTTTATCTCTTGGGTGTGGTCAATGTCGGTGTTGTCAAGATGTCCTTCTTGTACTGCATACGACGGGTCTTCGCCACCGGCGAGAAAGGCACCTTCTTCAGTAAGGTCACCTATACCGTCATGGGAGTTGTGATCACTTGGACAGTTGGGTTTTTTGTGACGATGGTAGTCATTAACGTCAACTGGGGTCAACCAGACCGAGGCAACCCCGACCGATGGGGCAATGCACCAGCAACGTATACTACCGACATGATGTTCTTCGCCTTGGCCGTCAGCGACGTCATTCTGGACGGCATCATCATGATCCTTCCCATCTTGGTGGTCTGGCAACTACATCTGTCACTTGGTCGAAAATTCGTCGTCAGCAGTATCTTTCTACTACGGCTCCTCGCTTTGGCAGCCAGCATTACACGCATGTCATATACTATCATGTTCGCCAAGTGGATGAACGAACTACTGTATGCGGATCCGACCCTTGCCGATCCAAACCATCTCCTAGTCGGTCAAAATCTCAACACTCAGATGATCTGGTGGACGATGTTCGAGGTCGGCTTCGGCTTGTTCGCCAGCAGCATCACCACGATTCAGTCCCTCCTCAGACGTCACCACATCGAGCATGCCATCGACAAGATGAGATATGTATTCGGTCTTCCCCCTGTGGATCGTCGACGGCCTTCACTGACACCCGACAATTCGGAAGCGCGGAGCCCTTGCCACGGCTGCCGCAGCAGCAAGCACGGAATTCTATATCCGGGAGAAAGCGACAACCGATCAGTTCTGTCCGCAGAATACACAGTGGGCTCAATCCGAACCTCACCCGGGATGGAACTCGGCAAAATATCAAATGGCGAGACGACGGTCGAGACCCGGCACATCGTCGTCCGCCAAAACTCCGAAGCCTCGATAATATTCGTGCCTGAGCAGTTCCGCCATTCGGATTCGTTCGGAGTTGAAACCGCAAGGGCCAGACATGAGTTCTGAAGAACAGGCTGAGCCTGTTGTTTCCGCCTTTGAGAGGCGGAAAGGAATGCAAGGGACAAATGGCTTGAAGATCACGAAACATCATCACATAAGATACCCCCACCGCACACGGCCAGTTCACACGAATGACAAAACAAGAAGCATATTCCGATCTGCATTTACATTACAGCACGGCGTTGGAGGTAGCTTTGCAGCGAGCGAAAGGCTTTCCCTTTTCGCAATCACGGCCACAAACAATTTCTTTGCCAAATCACGACGCGTATATACACGGGACGCTCCCGCGGGAATACCACGGTGATCATATGTACGAGTAAGGATCCTTATGGACACACAATGAGAAGGCTGTGTCAAGCAAGAATCTAAACACTTTCCAAAACCGAAACGTCCTTTCTTGGTGCTGCGTCGAGATCGTAGATTGTGATACGGTCGTGAGGTCGTAAGTCGAACGCGCTCTTCCATCCTTGTTTCGTAAACCGAGGCAGCCCAGCCGAGCTACCCCAGGATCTGACGCCACTACCCAAGTTAATCAGGATACGTTCTTGCTAGTAGTAGTAACAGGTTTGCAAGTGTCCATGAACTCGGGTTTGTAGCAAGAGGGCAGCGCTTCAAGCACGAACGACATCCACACTCAAAACACGATGACTCCCAAACCACGACCATAGTACAAGACTCGCAAACATTGCATCCAGATCAAGTTCATCATGCGTCCCCCAAGTCTGTGGAAAATGAATGCCTCTGACCTCGGCTCCCCAGAGCTTGAACCCTGCCAGGGGCGATCGCCTCACGACTCAGCGAGCCGTGTCTTGGCCTGGATCTCTGAATCATGTTCCTCGATTCCCCTCATGCTTTGCTCGCCACTCCAACGCCCTTGAAGAAATGACCCCACACTTCCTTGATTGTTCGGCTTCTGCCGAAAGTCACCTACCCGATGTGGTAGCTCGGCAGCTTTCTCCAGCGCTAAATGCCATGTTCTAGAATCGAAGCTGGCCTTCGCATCTCTCTTTTGTACACATTCGCGCAATCGTTTGTCTGTGACTACTACGTCGAGCCCAAATTTGTACTGCGGACGCTGACGCACTTTGCTGAGATCGGTTTGTGGTGCGACAGCGTGATAAAGCTTGGATCTGCCAGTCAGGTTATTGTCTATTGACAAAAGTCGCGGCCTAGGAAGGAGGAAGGCAGAGCTTCGGGGCGAAAGTTTGTGATTGCTCCTCGAGCTTCTTCCATCACCACCTCAGTAGAGACATTCCACCGTTTCACGAGATATTACAGGTCTAGGACGATGGCGCAACAACGCAAGAGCTGGTTGCCGCGAGAAGGTGAGTAACTCATCAATGCCACACCGGTCGTGCCTCTCCTCGCAAAGATCGGCCTCAAATGCGATCGAGAGCTCCTGAACAACGACGCTACCAATTGGCAGGGGACCAGAATCTATCGACCCCAACGACGGCATCACATCGCCTCCAACTGTCCGCCCTCCGGCAACGAGTCCATTTAGCTAACCCCTCCCAGGCCTCCACCTCTCCATCCTCACCACCCTCCTCAAACAAACCCTCCTGAACCCAACCCTCACCATCCCCCTCTACCTCTTCGCCAAATTCCACGACTACGGCCGCGGCCTGGCTCTCGACCACCCGACCGCCCTCCGTAATCTCAAACTCCTGCTCGCGCTCGGCACGGTGCGATATGTCAATGGAGTGCTGAGCAAGGGCGTGCAGAACAAGTGGTCGAGCGATAAGCCGCTTTGGGGCAAGGAATTGGTGGTGATTACGGGTGGGAGTGATGGGATGGGGAGATTGTTGGTGGGCAAGTTCGCGGAACGCGGGGTCAAGGTTGTGATTTTGGATGTACAGGAGCCGGTTGGGGGGTTGCGTAAGTGACGTCTATTTGGTGTTATTTTGCGGGTTGATGGGCTGTTGAGCTCTGCGAGTGAAAGCTTTTGGAGACCATGGTCAAGCGCGGAAGTCCTTATCGTCGGGATTGGGTGAAGGATGTGAGCAAGAGATGAATACTGCCAAGGCACTGTGGACAGTCACCACGGAAGCCAGTCAGAAGATCAGACCAAGCGGCTGTCTGCAGTGCTCTTTGAGCTCATCCCTGTGCTTCGTTCTCTTGGTTGGTACTGGCAGGTTGTGATACTGGGGCCGAACTGTCATGCATGATGCGGATGTTGTGCATGTGCTTTGTACCACACTCGCACAAATTTCGTCCGTTATCTGTCATGACAGATACCCTCTCCAAAGCACGAGCTGGAACTGTGAAGAGAACTTTCGAAATTGATGACAGAAGCGCGCCTTAGTCGCGCAAACTTTCTGGGCCCTGTTGTTCGAAAATTCCGTTCTGTCGTACGACGCTAATGACAATCTACAGCAAACTCCAGATGTCACTACATCAAATGTGACCTCACCAAACTCGAAGACATCCAATCCGCAGCCGCCCAACTCAAGTCCCAGCACGGCAATCCCAGCGTCCTCGTCCTCAACGCCGGCGTCATAAACCGCCACAGCATCCTCAACACACCCGACCACCTCCTCAAGCGCGTCTTCGACATCAACACGCTCTCTCACTACCGTCTGCTCAAAGAATTCCTCCCTGCAATGATCGCGGCCGACCACGGCTTGATCTCCACCACAGCCTCGCTCGCCGGCTTCGTCACCTGCCCCGGCATGGTCGACTACGCCGGCACCAAAGCCGCCGTCGTCGCTCTACACGAAGGGCTGACCACGGAACTCAGCGTGCGGTACAATGCGCCAAACATCCGCACGCTGTGCGTCTGTCCGAATTTCGTGCATACGAAGCTCGCAGAGGGGTTCAAGAACGATTCTTCGTTTATCAATCCGACGCTGTATCCGGAGACTGTGGTCGAGGCTCAGTTTGAGAGGATTTGGAATTGGGATGGGGGATTACTGGCGGTGCCGAGTGTGCAGAGTGGGATTGCGATGAATGTGAGGGGCTGGCCGCATTGGTTACAGAACGGAACTAGGGAGAAGTTGAGGAATGTTATGTTGGGCGAGGAAAACCTTGAGATTGAGAGGGCCAAGAGGTTGGGTGAGGCGGCGGAGAGGGAGAAGGCTATTCAGGATGCGTCAAGGAGTGTGGTTGAGATTGAGAAGGGAGAGGGTAGCCAGCCTGAGATGTTTGGATGATATAGTGATCCGATGGACTTGTTCTGATGGGTCGTTACGATCGATAGGGCACATGTGCTCCAATTGATGTCATGAGATTGACCAGGGATAGATTTGTGACAAAAGAGTGCCGAGTGAGCTGTCGGCCATGAAAAGAATGCAAGCAGAGAAACATACAAGCATCTATTGTTCTACCACGCACTAGACTGCTTATCTCCCTCGAGTAGATCTGAAAATCAAACACAATTCTGCAATTGTAGAAGTGGGCGTACTGTATGTGCTGAGCACGGACCAACGCAGTCTGCAAGACTTTTCGGTCTGAACTCACTTGGCCACCTTCCTGTAACATGCTGCGAGCGAGAACCCTTTCATCTCGGCCCCTACAGCATCTTCAATTGCTGAATAGCTGTCCCTCTATGCACGCTGCCACCGATTTCCTTTGTCGAGGTACATTTCCATGGTTTCTCCGTCATCTTTGTGATGGGTAGCACAGTTCTGCCGAACCTGACCGGGACGCTTAAAAGCTACGGTCGTGCAACAAGCCAAACGGTCTGTGTCACGACCTAGTTATTGGTTCGATCCGATTACACACCGTCCTCCGAAAGATAGACGCTTCGGGATTAATTGACATCGTTGTGGGAGTCACGAGGCGAATGATAGGAATGTTTGGTCGTGTTTTCGACGGCTCGGCTGGCAATTGTTTTTCGTTTTCTTTTTCGCATGTGCGTTATTGTGGATACGTACTCGTTTTCTCGACGCAAGATTCCGGACTGCGCTTGGTTGCTTCGAAGTGACTGCAATCCCGCAATCGTCCTATATTTTTGTCGGCTTCCACCAGCCTGTTATCGACTCGTTACAAATCGGTCCAGTGTTCCAGATCTGGGCTACACATCTGTACTCGTGAATGAACAAGCTTTCCAATTGTGTAATGCACGAAGTATGTACAAGCCAGACGTCAAGCTGTCAGTTCTGTTCGTCGGCACTCATGCAACAAAGCTCACTTGCAGCCATCCAACCGAATGTCGACAGCGCGATCCACAGAAGGAGAGCCAACCATTTGGACCAATGCTGTGGTCATGCTGACAAGGACGCACAACTTGACAGTCCGAGCCGTAGGGAGCGATTCTTTCAGCGGCAAGTTGCCGTGCCAGAGGCCACGGAACTAGCATGGAACACAGGTCCTTTCTTCAGCTAATGTGCCGTCGAGCGTGGTGAGGATATAGAGCTTATTGGCGGCAATGACCTGGAGCATAAATCCTGGTCCATGCCCCCTCTTCAGCTCTAATAGCTAAGAGACGAGGCTAATCTCGTCTGGTCGATCGCGGCTCTATCACATCTCAGCGATCCGATCAGACTCAACAAGGTTGCAAGATGAAGTTCTTGACACTTGTGCCCCTCTTCGTGGCTGGCGGCGCCTTTGCTCATGAGATATATGGCGTGGAGCGTCAAGTTGGAAGTAAGATGAGACGCCTACCGAATGTTGCATCCAATCATTACGAAGTCAACGCCAAGGTAGATCTCTGCTAACTTGAAGTAGGCGCTATCAAGCCGCGCTGCGACAACCATACTGAGTCAGCCCTTCGTGGCACTGGGACCGCTTCAATCTCACGACCAACCTCCAGTGTCCCTTTTCCTGCTTCCAACAGAACTACTGCAGCTGGCACGGCAGCAAGCACGGGTCGATCCCTGACTCTCAGCTCTTCCTCCGCTACGTTTCAAAACATCTCCCCCGCGGCCGGGGCTCACAGACCGACATCTCATCATGCGGGAGCTGGCACTGCTCCGGTTGACACTGGCAGGTTTCCTCCGCCTCCAGAGTACACCACCCATGCTGTTGGCAATACCACGTCTTCAAGCAGAGTCCCTCGACCCCTTTCGACTGGCAGTAGTGTTGCGGGCACAGGAACTGCCCATCCGGTATCTACTGCGGGAAGCTCAGGCTCATTTTCAAATTCTTCTACCGCCGCTGCTACAGCAGGATATTCGTCTTTTCGACTGTCTACCGGAGCGACGGGAACAGAGACAGGATTTCCCTCGTCTTCGCTCGCAACTTCAGCACCGTTCCTGAATGCCACGACTGCTGGTGAAGTTAGTAGTATTCTCTCAACAACTGGTGGGACCGCAGCAAGTATCGTGTCCCAAATCTCGTCTTCAGCAGGCTCTACATCTCCATTCTTCAACTCGACGACCGCCGGCGTAGGAAGCACTGCCAAACACCTTTCTACCAGAAGCGCCGGAACTGCACCGTTGGGAACGGGCGTCACGGCGAGCTCAGAAGCAGCAGCACGAGGTCAGACGTCTACAGCACTCAAGAGCACAACTTCTTCGCAGGTAACTTTATTCTCAGCGCCTTGGTACGGACCAACTGCTAGCTCCGCTGTCCCGATAACCACAGTCCATCCGACTCAGACCCTAGATAGCACAGTCTTCATTGCGCCGCCTACTTCTCAAGTGCCGCTGAGCACCGGTCCGGTCATCTCCTCTGGTGCCGACCCTCTCTCCCAGTCCTCGCTTCCTTCAAGCAATTCCACCTCGCCAGCAACACCGACCACAAGCAGCACTGTCTCGAGCTCCGACCCCCAAACACCCACCCATCGAATTTCGAACACAAAGTCCCCCATTATACTCCAAACCACCTTGGCAGGAAGCAAAAGCAGCCCGACCCCAAACCAAAGCTCCCGGCGACCAAAGTCGGCTCCAGGTACCACTAGCCTGAGCGTGAGTACAAACGCGAGCGTAACCAGCAGTGCAAACACGAACACAAATCTGCTGACAACAGCCTCGGCGAACGCCTCGAAGGCGGGATCCTTGAGCACGTCAGTCCTTTCTGCAACTTCAAGTTCTTCTACCGATGAGCCGAGCTCGACGATAGTATTTCCGACTTACCCGCCTCCGCCCCCCTATCCGACCTCGCTCGTGCGTAGGGACGCCGTCGTCGACTCGTCCCTCCCCTACCATGACCCCGTGAGTAACCATTTTGCCAAAGTCTTTCCGTTGCATTAAGATCTGGTTTGAGATGTGTTCCAACCACCCTTTCTCCGGACTGTTGGTCCTCGATGTTGGTTCAGCACTAATAGCCGTCCTCTTCGTGATCCACGTAGTGGTTGATTGTTATCCTTGCCTCTTCAAGTTCTTCCTTCTGCTCATCGATCTTTGTCTCGTGGTCGGCAATTATTTCCTTCAACTCCGCGATCTTGTCTTGTTGGTCTTCAATGATAGCTTCCAATCGTTTGACTTCGCGTCGATACGACGCAATGTCACGTTGCTGATTGTTGTTCAGGTCATCCCCGTTGGAAGGCCCGTTGGAAGACATGTAGGTGGTCCGGGTTTCTCGGGGCTGAGGAAGCTGTCGGATCGCAGCAAAGAGAAGCAGACTACCAAGTCACGTAGGCCTGGGTGGAAAGTATGGGGCTGGTGACTTCGTGAGTATGAGCTCCTGGGATCGTGATGTGGTGTATGATGCACGATTTCCGATGAGACGAGATTGAGGGGGAACGGAACCGCTAGATAGACATGTGATGCATTTATAGAATTTAGGATCGCATGAGCTGGTGTTGGTTCTTTGATCTCAAGTGGAAGCCTGCTGGACCAAACAGTTTCAGATTTTGTGAAAGCGAGATGTGGCTATCCGAGACAGCAGCGCCATTCGTGTTTGCCATGAAGTTCTTCGCTTTGCCACCAGAATAGACGCAAGACATTGAGTTTGCAAGCTGCAGATATTTGCCAGGCTGCGCAATGTTGTCCGCGGACCAGAACGTCTAGACGCCGCATGTTCGAAGATGGCTTTCCTACCGAACAGAGCTTCTGATATGGACCAGGGGGTCTGAGCTGCGTCCAGGGTACTTCGCATATATGAATTAGGCCACAAATGTGAGCATGCCGATATTGGGTGCGATACCGCGAAGAAGTATCAACCTTGAGGCCGGAACGAACTGGATGTCTACAATTTCGTCTGCTTCTCCTTGGCCCCATGATTAATAGCCGCCTCCTTCACTGCCCACTCCGTCAAGTACAACGGCATCTCCGTCTCAAACAAGAAAATACTAGCCCCCTTCATCCATAACCTTCCTCGGCGTCAAATCTTGCGTGCTGGCCCTCTCCAACTCCTCCTCCCCCACCCCATGCGTCTTTCATCGGCCCATTCATCCCCGCCACAAACAGCGCAAAAGTCCCCACCTCGTTCAGCGGAAACGCGGGGTCTTGCGAGTTGATAATCGGCCCATAAAACTCCTTCGTGGTGTTGCGGTGATGGTACGGAATCCACAACGTGCCTTCGGAGACGTTTCCAAGCGCGGAGGCACGATCGGCAAAGTCCACGACCGCGCGCAGCCCGGGTTCGCGGTGCGATGGGACCGTGAGGACGACGTACAAGCTGGGGTCGTGCTCGTCGAGGAGCGTGTTGCCCATGACGCAGAAGCGGCCGAGGTCGTATTTGTAGGGGGATGATTTGTGCCATGCCAGGGCCGCGACGTGGAAGGGCGTGTGATTCTGGGTGCAGCGCCAGAGCCGTCCGCTCTGACTACTGAACAGGGTCCATGTCGAGTTGTTGTTGGCGACGGGGCTGCCGTCTAGGAGGCTCCCGTCGAAGGACGCAGTTGGGATCTGGAAGTCGCGGACGTTGGCTAGGCCCGTGGACCCGATGGCGCCCAGTTCCGGGAGCTGGAAGTGGCCCCTGGTAGATTTCGCAGATGTCGCCGCGAGTTGGACCGGCAGGGAGGGTTATGTGGTAGCGGATGCCGCGGGGGATGACGGCGAATTCGTTCTGGCGGACCATGAGGTGGCCGAGTTCGGTTTGGTTGTCGAGGGCGCCGGCTTGGGGGAGGATCAGCTGGTCGCCGTCGAGGGATGAGAAGGCCGTGTTCTCGTCCATGCTTTCGGTGATGTCGAAGAGCCATGTTGGTAGCCCGGTTTTGGTCATTGGATCGCCGTTTTTTGCAAGTAGCCTGTGGGAGAGCCAGTTGCGGTTGGGCCGTTTTGATAGCTTCGGCCGCACTTTGCTTGGTGAGTCTTATCGAGGAGTGTGATACTTGATTTTCGGTTGTAAGATGCTCGGATGCACTTACTGTATGAATTCGGAGTGTGTAGGTCTTGGCTTCCTCGGCATATTCACTCTAGGGTTCCAAAGTGATCTGCTCAAAGGAAGCAGTCGTACGGTACATCCATGTCTGGTAATTGAGGTGTGTTGGAGCTGTGAACGAGCTTCCTGAAATCCTTTTGGTAACCTGCCCAAGCGGAGGCCTCTTTGGACTGTTGTTGGATATGGAATTGGCACCTGCAAGAGCTTCTGAGCTATAGTGAGACTCAGTATCTTGAACCAAGGCAGCCTTGGCATGACAATATGATGAGACGAGCTCACCTATGATAAGAACCAAGACCCTCGAGGTACTTGTACGGGCCTTCGACCTGAAAGTCGTTCTTTGCTACAGCGATGATTGCACAGTACTTGCTTCAGACTATTGAGGGATTGGATCCATGAACGTCCCGGAGGCTTAAATTCCTCTCAGCTTCAAGACAACTCGTATACGCAATGCCCGAGTTCGTGCATTTCGAGATGGGCTGACATTGGGGTCCAAACATACAGGTCAAGATAGAGTTCGGCTATTCAGACCGAAAGATGATCAGTTTGTCTCGCGGGTCATGCATGCTTGTATCGCAAGTCTGATCGGCCTTCGAACGTCTTCGCTCTCTTCGATGTCAGCGAAGGCAGCCAGCATCGGTCTCACTCTATCCTTAAGAAGACATCGAGTGTTGGGGCATTGGTACGCAAGCCGCCCTCGGTTTCGCACGAGCTTGAGGCGTTCAGGGCGTTCAGGGCATCCGTGGACAAGACCCGTAAGAGAAGATACGCGTAAGATCACCTGTAGAATCTCCTCCTCCGAGCGTGCATTCAAAGAAGAGAGTCTCACTCGATTGAAGAATCCTAAGACGAGTGTGGAACGCGAGCTTACTGGCCAAGGTTCGGAGGGATCCCGACCCCGATCAACATTACCCTGCGATGCCGACCATTCTCCCAACTCAGATCCTGACGTTTCAGGTCGCCAAAGCGCCCAAGTTGGTCGACCCAGAGTCTGAAGAAAGTCGTCTGTGGCAAGATGCTCTCAAAATCATCGAGAGGTCGAAGGGCGTCGAGCAAATTCGATGGGGCCTCGGTGTCGAGCGTTATTGGGAAGCCTCGATGCACGTCGTGAGAAAGTCTTATGCCGATCATCAGGAATATCTTACGAGCAACGCACACTCAGAAGTAGTCGACATTCTCTCCGGTGTGAGCCACAGACCTCCCACGGTATGACACGTTGAGATGCAGCTCTTCACAGAAGACAAGTCGCCATTCAAAGCTCCGGTGACTGGTACGGCCATCTACCTGGAATGCAAACCAGGTTTGTGGGATGCAGCTTGGAACCTATGGACGCACATCATGCCAGATATAAACGGCTGTCATGGTCTTGCTGGCGGTTACGTCCAGGAAGACGTCGAGAGCAAGAGCTCTGGCTTCCTAGTCTATGTCGGATGGGAATCAACCTTGAAGCATGATCACTTTCACCATACCAGCTTCTTCGAGTCATATCGAGTCATTTTGACCACCGGAAACACAGGTTGGGCCGAATATGGCCATGTCCATTTTCTCGAGGACAAAGTGGTAAAACACGATCAATCGAAAATGTGAAACCCATCGCCGTTGACATTAATTACACCAAAGCAACGGCGGGTGGGCAAAACTCATAGCGTAAGTACTACAGCTTCTACGTCCTCTGCTATATACGGATCTACCTTCAGAGATAGTAGCTTAGGTATCTATGGAAACTGACGCTTGTGTACTTTGTGCGGCATCATAATGAGTCGGTATATAAGTCGTTGAACAAGGACCTAGGGCTGAAAGCCGCTGCCTGTATCCTTCGTAATCAAATTGTCACGCTTGGTCGCATGACAACGACGATTTTTCCTGCGAAACAACTCCCTGCCCAACTTCAAGTCGATTCTAGACACATACAGAGCTCTGGACCAATGCTCTGATTGCATTAATGCTTGATATCTGGTGCGATAATATTGGTGCATGAAATTCCTCCGTACGCTGCTGACGTGCCTGTCACATGTCACCCCGCATTTGACTTGCTTCCCTGAATTGTCCTATCTGCTCTCTAAGCACCCAAGTCTTTTGCTCAATGTTCAAACTCACGAATCTTGATCGGATGTCATGAGCCAAGCATCGCCTTCAGTATCCGGAACATCAGAATACCTCTCCATCGAAGCAGAAATGGCTCTTTTCACCGATGACGCCACCTCAACGTTCACCTCCGACGACCTCACATCCGATATTGGGACATCGGACGCAACACCATCCATCTCATCCATGGCTCCGACAACCACCGCATCTTCTTCCTCCACTGGCATTCCAACACCCTCCGCCACGCTCGCCGAAATCAGCCCCCATCCTGCGACCCGTTCTGGCAACCTATACCCGGATCCATCCGCCTCGACTTTGGTGCACTCCCATCCACATTTACGTCCCTCGCCTCTCCTGCCTGGTCATACCTATCTGATCAAATCCCGCACGTATTCCCGCTTCCTGACTCTCTCAACTTCACACTCGCTATCTCTGTCCCGCGATCCCGAAGATGCGTTCGATCGATGGGAGTGCACCGATCGTAATGCGGATGGATTTCTGGGGCTGCGCAACGCGGCGACCGGGACGCATTTTGGGCACGATCTGCTCGGTAGCGTGGTTTGCAAGGAAGCACATCACAAGGGGTGGGAGAGCATTGTCGCAGAAGTCAAGGCTGGGAGAGGTAATGAAGGGGAAGTTGGGCAGGATGGGTATGCAATCCGAATGCCTCACTGGGGAACGTTGTGTCCGGTCGGGGTGAGGAGGGGTGGTGACGGGTTCGAAATTACTTGGGAGAGCAGCGGTTCTGAGGGGGAGACGTGGGACTTTCTGAGGATCGATTAGGAGATGCAGCTTCCTGGAGATTGGTAACGAATTCTATGCTTGCGCCTCGTGGTCCAGTCGAGATGAGATATCATGAGCCACGGGGTGAGCGGAAACAACACACGCGGTCTGTCAGATCGGCAGACCCTCAATTGCCAATCGACATGAAAGCTCGGACAGACGCCAACATCCGACAGATTCTCCTAGGTATTCGGAGTATCTTCGGACATGGCTAACTACTCTTGAACCAGCTATAATACGCTGCCGTACGCCGTCCTCGGAAGCAAAATTCAGACAGCTCAAGATCAGGGCTCCACTGGCAGGCATGACAGGCATCGAAATTGGTCCATTGATCGTCACCACCTCCCTCGTCTCCCTGGGTATTTCAAGCCAGTCACTATGCTCAACCTGTACCGCTTCCACGATAGGCCCCACCACCCCTCCTCTCATGAATCTTCCAATGTATCGTCCGAGACCGCCAAAATCTCTGGCCAAGAAGCTTGCATGACACGCTACATCCCTGCGTGGCAGGAATGCGTCAACAAACACGGCGGCGCCGCGCTCAAGTCCATGAGTACCAATGTCAGAGGTTTAGTCGACGAAGGCACAACCGGCCCGGAGCACTGGGATGCAATCGCGTTGGTCGAGCACAGGAGTGGTCAAGACTTCTTGGACTTGCTGGCGGATGAGCCATACGTGCGAAAAGTGCCGCCGCATCGGCTGGCGGCGGTGAAGGAGTGGAAGCTGATTACTTGTGTTTGAAAGGGCGCCAATTGACGAACCTGTGAAACTGAGATGCTGTCACTGAAGGGTCGCATTCATGGTGGTATGGATTCACATGTGAGCATGTATTTGAAGCAATGGTTCGAATTGAATGTTGCTGTACAGCGTGACGTTTTTCTGTAGGAGGCTGAGCGGAATGCATCGTGATATCGTCGCCCAAGCTGGCTGAGATCAGGTGCAAAGCGCTCGCCTCGACTTTGATGTCAGTGAATGGGAACAATATGTGCATGCCTCGCGCGTCTCGCTAGAATCGCTTCCGGGCGGACGCAGCGTATTGCCGCGCGGCTCGAGCGCACTCTAGGTAATCCTCTTTGTACCTGCGCTTGTACCTAGCAACGGACTTATCACTCACCCTCTCACTCTGTCCGGCACTCATTTACTTCTTTTCTCCGTTCGAATCCACTATCGACTCCAAAATCGAGATTGCCAAGCGATCTAATCGATCATCGCATGCAAGACACGCCCTAAATCATGCAAGATGACGGCGACTGATAAGGATTAAGCTCTACGAACCTCAGCAGCCTGACTGACCGGTGCTGATCGGTGTGATGTGATAAGAGAAAAGCATGCATGGACATCGCAAAGCCGCCATCGAATTTTGACTTTTGCGGTATCGAGAGTCGCTAACCAGGCTATGGCTGAAACAGTTTGTGATGTTGCTTTGCTTGTCCTTGCTGTGAGCTCTCTCCTGTATGTGCATGTCGCTGATGTGGATGGTTCATTAGCCAAGTACCGACCACACACGTTCGTATGTGTTTAGTGCCGGCACTTGCGTGTTCCCGGAAGCGAATCGGTCATTTCGTGAGCAAGCTCAATATTTGTCAGAAAATTCAAAGCAAACATTCATGAGTTCTCCCGAAAGCTGGTATCGCAGCATCACCGCCTCGACTCCATCATATCCTTAACCTTTGCCGTCGGAATGAGTCGCCAAGAACGGCACATTGCATGGCCAGAGATCAAGTCGCGTCCTCTCCTCGCCTGCACACCACTTGAAATTCCAGGAGGTTCAGAACAGGGGCCTCATCCTCAGGCAGGACGCTGGCCAAGCGGAAGCCCCAGACCCAGAACCACAGTCGATAAGCAGCCACAGTAAGCTTCGCGACGTGCGAAAGATCAGCCCAGTATTGGTGGCACACTTTGGGCCGGTCATCGACATCCTGCGTGCTTCCACAGCATTGAACTCTTCTGCTTTCAAGCACAAGTGGGCCATCACACTGGGTGGATCGAGCTCGCTGGCCGTTAGCGGCACGAAGATCTTTGATCGAGCATGACGTCTGCTTCAGAAGAGCTTTTGCTACGCCGAAGCACCTCAAAGACGATCGCTCGTTACAGTCAGGAGTGACCTCGCCGCCCCTAGATGGATCTGCTGTCGCAACACACAAGTGCTGAGGTGCGGCTTATTGAAGCTGACGTCGAGTCATGTGCAGGAAGACGCGCATGCCAAGCCTGCAATCCCGGCCTCGCACGCCTCACACGATCCATTGCTTCTCTATGACAGGTAGGTCGGAACGCGGGCAGTCTACTTACAGCAACTGCTCGTGCCGTGCTGGGCGGACGCGAAGATGACACAGGACGTATAGGGATCGGCCAAGGATTCCTTATCTAGACTTCCCTCAAATCCGAGACCATAAATTGGCACGCGGCTGAGTCGACGCTGGATGAGGAGATGCTTCCCACAAGGACGACAGGCTCAAAAGCATGGCAGTCCAGTATACGATGCCCAAGAGCTCACCAAACTGGTCTACAAGCGGAGGACTATTCTCAGCACCAAAGCCACATGGGGATTTATCCGTGGAGGTCTGTCATCCGGAGGCTGTCATTGGCTCAAGTCGCCCACGTTTATGTAAGTGGTATGTAGCAACGAATCACAGCAGCGGAAGTCCATTCCAAGCAAATGTCTCTGGCATCTTAACCCATTTGGTGTCAAAAGCCATGCAGCGAAATCGGACTTTCTCCAACCACGGCAGCACTTCTCGGAGGCGTTGAGCGCCGGGTCGCCATGGTCTGGGCGCCCGCCCCAGGAGACACTGCGTTTGCCCGGGTGACAAAATGTGGTTGATGGTGGCTCAGGGCACCTGAAGACACGATTTTGACGGGCGACACGGGCGGTCGAGATTCGCGGAAATAGCAGTCCGCCCTTTTCGTCGGATTGGCCCGGCGCAATAATGAGGTCGACTTGCCGGGATGCTGCGGAGCGAGTCGTGTAATGAGATACAGATAACAACTGGTCTGAGCACGTACGAAGACAGACATGGTAGGTCATACTCTTCTTGATGGTGGCAATTATCGTTCCTGCGAGTTGAGATCGTCTACTGTCAAAGTGCCAGTTCGAATATTCCTTGTTTCTACTGTTCTGCAGGTCTGCGGGCTAAATCGAAGCAGCGGCAGAAGAAGACTGCGGCTGGTCCAAGGTTCATCTCACATGGCAACGGTCAGATCGCATGGTCCGATGCACGACGGACGGATGAGACGATAGAGTGTGAGCTACTGTACAGATCGTACGCAGTTGGCCCAGCTGGCTGGTTTCTGCTGACTATAACGCGATGGGAGGCAGCGGATGTAAGTTTCAGACTGGTAGGATGACAGAAGCTGCTGCTTATTCCGACAGCCTCTCGAGCTCGGGCCTGGGCAAAGATAAGGCTTCGCTGTGCAACTGGCTGCTCGTCACACAACTGACACATCTGCCGCTGGTCGAGTCCAGGGTCGCGGCCTACACTGCGATAAGTTATGCTGCACCCAGATTCGCCAGAGCGATCAATCGACAGGAGCAACGTCGTGCCCATCGGCAGCTCAAGGGAATCCGAAAATCGCCTGCATCATTGTTGGATTTGTAGATATACGTTGTAGTGCCGTCCTCGTTCTGCTTCACGGCGTCGTTTCTCTCTTTCTCGTCACCTCTTTTCGCTTTCGTTGGACCCTTTCTATCTCCTCCGCTTCCTCACCCTCCACCCACCCAATCCTGCGGCTCTCCAACGGCCGCTCGCACACACGCTTCGTCCCGCACAGCCGATACTTCAGCATCCGCACCAAATCAGCTTCCATCGCTCGACTTGCGTGCCGGCCGCCTCTCCTCGTCCGGGCTATTCGTTGATCGGGAGCGCCTCGAATCGAATACCTGCAAATCACGAGCGGCGAAAAGAGAGCGTCGAAGTTACCCCGATTCCGAGACATTCAACTCGCCGAGGTTCTCGCCCAAACAGCTGCTGTGACGCGGCATTTTTGTCAACCAGCGAAGCGATCGCCCACGCCTCTCGTTGAGCCGCCCAGGTCATCCGCAAAGGTGGTACCTTTCGGCATCTCGTGAAGAGACAAGAAAGTTGAGGGTTCTCCCCTTGGCGGTGCAAGAAAACAAGCGCCGGCCCATCACACGTCTGCGCCCGCAGCATCCTGGTCGTTGTTTGCAGCCACCATGTCGTACGCCCCATCGTATGCCTGGTAAGTGCGCCATCGGCCCGCCTTTTCAATCACAGCAAAGGATTCGGCCAAGAGTGAAGGAACATTGTGTGCATTCGATTGCGATCTGAATGCGGGCCAAGAGGCTTGGAAGAATGTTTTGTGATGGTTGTGTCTGTCAGAAGAAAGCTTGGTGTTTGCTTGCGATGCAGGGCATATCGTATAGGCGTGCACCCAGTGCGCTCGCGGGCGGGCTTTTCGGATGACGGATGACAACTGCATCGCATGCATCTTTGTAAAAGATGACATTTACACTCTTGGCTGATATTGGCCTTCTTGATCAGACTGCAAGTGTAACGGAATGCTAACTTCATAACAGGATAGGCGCACCAACGCCATTCAATGGCACTGATCCGGCCACCGGAGGCGATTCTGGTGAGTGCAAAGTCCAAGCCATCTGCTGAAGGCTGCGATAGAGCGGGCTGTATTTCCGACGACAAGATGGGACGATTCACAAGCTTGTGCGCTACCATCTGATGTCGACCTTGTTCCTTGGAGTCATCGCATCTGCGGTGTCAAGGGCAAGATCTCATCGGAGTCCACATCCTACACCGCAGTCTTCAACACTGGCTCTCAATACAAGCACGAACATGAACTAACATCTCTCAGCCACTGAAAACTTGAATCAATGGTACTCCCCCGGTGACCAGGCATTCATCCTCGTGGCTTCGGCCATGGTGTTGCTTATGCCTGCTGGTCTCGGTTTCCTCTACAGTGGTCTCGCCCGAAGAAAGTCAGCCCTCAGCATGATCTGGGCTTGCATGGCTAGTTTCAGTGTCATCACCTTCCAGTGGTATTTTTGGGGGTATTCTCTCGGCTTCAGCTCCAGTGCTACCAACGGCTTTATCGGCAACCTCGAGCACTTCGGTCTCATGAACACTCTCGGTGCCCCGTCCCCCGGCTCGCCTCTCATTCCCGAGCTCCTGTACAGTTTCTACCAGATGATGTTCTGCGCCACCACCGCTGCTATCGTTGTCGGTGCCGTCGCTGAGCGTGGTCGTCTAATTCCCATGATGGTCTTCATCTTCTTGTGGGCCACCATCGTCTACGCTCCTCTCGCTCACTGGGCCTGGGGTCTCGGCGGCTGGGGCTACAACTACGGTGTCTACGACTACGCCGGCGGCGGACCCGTCGAGATCGGTTCCGGTATGTCTGCGCTCGCCTACTCGTGGGCTCTCGGCAAGCGTCAGGAGCGCATGATGATCAACTTCCGTCCCCACAACGTCAGCTTGATCGTTCTAGGCACCGTTCTCCTGTGGTTCGGCTGGCTCGGCTTCAACGGCGGCTCTGCTTTCGGTGCCAACTTGCGTGCTGTCATGGCCATGTGGAACTCAAACTTGACTGCCATGTTCGCTGCTGCTGCTTGGACCATTCTCGACTTCAGACTGGCGAAGAAGTGGTCCATGGTCGGTTGGTGCTCCGGTGCCATCTCTGGTCTTGTCGCTGCTACTCCCGCTTCTGGTTACATCACCCCCTGGGGATCCGTCATTCTCGGTGTCGTCACCGGCATCGCTTGCAACTACGCCACCAAGAGTGAGTAAAATCTCGAATCATGGCACCAGATCTTTGCTGACAATTTGACAGTCAAGTACTGGATTCGCATCGATGACTCCCTCGATGTTTTCGCCGAGCACGGCGTCGCCGGCATGATCGGTCTCATCTTCAATGCCCTCTTCGGCGCCGACTACATCATCGGCCTCGACGGCGTCAACACCGGCGTCTACCCCGGCGGCTGGCTCAACCACAACTACAAGCAACTCTACATCCAAGTTGCCTACATTGTCGCGTGCACGGGTTACGCCTTTGTCGTCTCCGCCATCCTCGCCTTCGGCATCAACCTGATCCCCGGCCTGAAGCTGCGCGCCTCGGAAGAAGCCGAGCTCCTCGGCATGGACGATGACCAACTCGGCGAGTTCGCCTACGATTACGTCGAGGTGCGCCGTGACTACCTCGCCTGGACCCCACCACAGGAGGACCAGCGCACCGAGGAGGAGGGTGCTGCTATCAGCCCGAGAGATCGGTATGGTATTCCGGAGCACGGTGATCTGATTGAGGGGAAGGATCCGGAGAAGACGAGTAGCCAGGGCTCGCGTGATGGTCATGCGCACAACATGATCGGTGGTGACAGGCATGGTGTCAAGGCTGAAGAGGCTAAGCGCGGTGGCAACATTGAGCGTGATGGTACTGGTGCCCAGGGCATTGTCCTGGGCCATGGCCAGCACGCATCGCCGGCGGCTGAAACCAGCGCCCAGCATCAGCTGTCGACGAATGCTGAGAAGCAGGATTAGGGGACGGATACGGTGGTTGTTTTGTGGAATGCATAATTGTTACATGGATGATACCAGGGAGCACTTGTTGCAAGTGTTTCCCACCAGTTTTGACGTACACAAACTGTGATTGAGCGAGAAAGAGCAGCGCAGTTCGTCAGTGCATTGTACGAGTATTTGCTGCATAACTTCGATATAAAAAATCAATTCAATCAAAATATACTACCGTGCCCATCATCTCTCAGGCCATTCTGCATCTCGCACAGTCAAAGTGAAGTCCTTCTAGCTGAATTGAACATGTGTCCGATGCGAGCCTGTTTCCCTCGACCCTGTAGTCTGATATGACTTTGAGGCTTCATTACCTGCCGACGTTAAATCAAGCTCAGATCGGGACCAACATCCACGCCCCACGATCTCACCAAGAGCCTCATGTCCAACACGACCATGCCGCCGCCACATCTACAGCCTTACGTAGCTCAGAACCAGGGCACGAAAGATAAGGCACCCGGGCGTGGCGTCAGCGGACAAGGGTGTCCGATAAGACACATCAGCCAGATACAGAACTACCAGATCCGCGCCTGAGAGGGGTGACACAGTCATACTAACAGACAAGGCCTCTTACACAAGCTCTTGCATGTAGAAGCTACCAATGAGAAGTGGCGAGCCGGAAGAGGTGGCTCATAATAATTGCCTTGGCCTGAGTGTATATAGTACAGTAATTTCGCGAGGAGAGAAGATGGACACTGTGGTCAGACATATTTTATCCCGACCTATGAGTCAGAATCGTGCCCGAAAACGTGGCCATGCAAGTAAGACACAGAACGACAAACGAGCGAAGCCCGCAATTAGTCAAGAAGCATCAGGCAGGAGTACGCAGCCGCATCAGGCAAATCCCGCTTACGGCAACAGGCCATAGCGACAGCTGACAAACTACATCATAACCCGCAGCCAAACAAGGCTGAGTTGACGTGACACAATAAAGCCAGAACAAAGACTCGCCGTTCACCCAAACCATGTGATACGACGCTACCATAAGAACATATTTCACATCCCATGGACCGTACCCGCTCCACCGTTCGAGAGATCCTTCTCAGATACCACGGATTCATCGCCGCTGCCGGAACGTACTATCCTCTTCGCCGCATCTGGTACTTTGACGGCCCGCTGATTGTTCATTTGGCTGCCGTCTGTCTTTGGCTGTTCGTGTGGCGGCAGGCGGGACTTTGGCTGGCAGACTGGTTGCAACCTGAAGTGCAAGCGGAGAGACGGCGCCGGCTGGATATTCGGCGGCGAGCGCAGCGACCGATGGAAGAAGTGGGAGTAGCTGGATTGTAAACCTGGGGGTTTTCCCCGATCGCGTGGTCGGCCACGTGCTGGTGCGAGGCAAGGCTGGGTGAGGTTGTGCCTGGGGCTCATCGCCTTACACAGGATTCTGGTACACGACGCACCAGATCTGGTTCTCCGAGACGCTCTTCCCCGATCGTATCTTCTTGAGTCTCCGGATTCATTTGCCACATCGCCTCTTGCCTGTTTCGTCTATCCATGAGTATATATACCCCACATCAATAGCCTCCGCCAAACCTATCCATACCATCCCTTTACAACCCGACCGTGATCCAGCATCGAAACCACAAACTCACGAATCCACACCGCACATAACACGAAACACAAACCTCACTGGTTCAAAGAAGATCAATTCCGAATTGCCCAAAATGGGTCCCCCGACACTGAAACGAAATCAAAGCACCCGGAGCATCCGCTATGATCCCCCCGCCACCTTCCCCCAAGCCCTCTCCTACATCCCTCCCTCGGCCGCCCGTTCCCCAACCCGACACCCCGATCCCTACCGACGCCTCCTCCGTGGACCCGGCCGTCGCGGCTCCTTCGAACGACACATGCTAGAGGGCCTCTTCATCAAAGCATTCTGCATCTCCGCGTTCGCGGACCACCATCACAAGCACCACGACAACGAACCTGAGCAGGCGCAGCCCGAACAAGCACAGGCTCCGTCCCGACCGTCTACGGCCACATTATCCAGGTCAACAACGACCACGACCACGACGAGCGGATCGGACACGGCAATCTACTTCCCAGACAGCCGAAACGAGATCGTACGTCAGATCCGAAAACCGCGGTTCCGCGGCGGCGTGCCCAGGGAGCATCTGGAGATCGTCACCGAAACCGACAAGCAACGGCTCTTTGACGGGACGATCCCGGTCTCGGAGGCGAAATTGGAGGAAGCGGCGGATCTCATGGGCCGTCTGGGCAAGCTGAGTCCGCGGGTCAGGGAGCGGTTCGCGATGAAAGCGTACAGCCGCGAGACGCTGGTGTTTCGGCTACTGTTCCCGGAGAAGAGGGTGCGGAGAGGGAGCAGGACTGCAAATGCGAAGAAGGCGAATGGAGTCAATGGTGGGATGGAGACGGAGGAGGGAGACGGAGGAGGAGGAGGAGGAGGAGGAAAGGAGAGGGAGAATGGAGATGGGGGCGGACACGGCGTCGTCGACGGCTACTATGCCCTGAGCTACCGCTGGCAATCGCACGCCTCGGGGCCCAACCCGCGGGTCACGAACTGCAAAAAATACGCCGCGGGGATCCCGCCGGAAAAGTTCATCGCGAACCCCGTCTCGGACGAAATGTTCGAGGCCATTATGGAAGAACTCCCGGAAGCAGACGAAGGGCGGTACGGACTCTGGTGCGACCAAGTGTGCATCGACGAATCAAACGACGACGAACGGAACACGGCGATCGGTATGATGGACAGCATCTACCGCGCAGCAACGAAGGTGATCATCGCGCTGGACGACGTGGAGATCACGGTCGAGGAGATTACGGCGACGATGGAGTTTAGCGAATGGCATGATTATCATACGGAGAACGGACGGGTTCCGGAGGATGAGGACTTGTATTATATGCGGGATAAACCGAGGCTGCGGTCGTGTGTGGAGAAGATTATCTACTCGGACTATTTTGATCGGGCGTGGTGCGCGCATGAGTTTGAGCTTGCGCGGGATAGGGTTGTTTTGGTGAGGACGCAGGAGATCAGGGAGAATGGTCAGGTCAAGGTCATTCGGATTGAGGATGATAAGCTGCATTCGTTGATGCTTCTGTTGACTTTGCTTGACAGACAGGTCACCACCGCGGAGCAGGCGACTCGTCGGGTTAATGTTGAGCTTCTCGCGTCACGGGACGCTCGCGATGATCCTGGTGTTCACTCGCAGCGTGTCCATGATATGCAGACGCTTGCTTTGATTGTGAACATGAAAGCTGGTGGCGACCCGCAGCTTCCGGAAGATCGTAGGCCTTACTCGGCGATACGAGACAAGATGTCCATCATGCTCAACGCGAGCGATGTGGCACTCGTCCCCGCTGCAGATCTTGACATCGACCACGTCAGCATCAAGATTGCCGAAGCCAGGATCTATCAATACATCTCTCTCCTCATGCTCGCCGCTGGAAATCCCCTCGTGCTGACAACAACAGCCCCCTCAATACCAGCAGACGAAGAGCACGACTCGTGGCTTCGGAAGTTCTGGCTGCTGGACGCCGGCATCGATGCAGATCTGCCGCCCCTGCAACGGCCACTACCAATCAGAGTCGACCCAGACCCAGGATGTCGCTGGATAGAGCTCGACATGATGCTTCCCAACTCCGCCTCTGGAGGAATCCTGCACACGGCTTCCGACAAGTTCGTCAAGCACGCCAGCAAATTCGTAACCGACTTCCGCACCAAGAACCCCGAGGTCATTGAGCCCGAAGGCAGTGACATTGCACAGGGAGTGCTGGAAGCGAGGCGCGAGTACATCACCCATCTCATCGCCTGCATCCTCGAATGCCGTTGGACTTGGGGCTATGGTCCGCTTCCTGCAGGAATGACCACGCCTAGTCCGACCAGTCCGACGATGGCGAGGAAGATGATCAACAAGCCGAAGATGAAGATGAAATACAGCAGCGACGAACCCTGGGAGTACTTCTTTGGTGAAGGTCTG
The DNA here is from genome assembly GCA_900618795.1 of Cyanodermella asteris. NCBI lineage: Eukaryota > Fungi > Ascomycota > Lecanoromycetes > Ostropales > Stictidaceae > Cyanodermella > Cyanodermella asteris. The sequence continues at coordinate 830,030 of UYJD01000010.1, forward strand.
GATCGAATACCGGAAAGTATCGTCTGGGACCGCAGCGACAAGGATGAGAACGAGCAAAAGACCGCCAAGGACATGGCCGGCGAGCTGATGAGTGGCCTGCTCATGACTGCACCCCTGCCGGAGACAAGAGGTGACACTGCGGCGTGGCGGCCAGCCTGGTTTGAGGTCGATGGACAGGACCAAGACATGTGCCAATCGGAGGACGGGATGAGGGAACTCTCGAGGTGTCGTTATATTGCCATGGTTCCTAGAGATGGTGGAACGTATCGGGCAGCGATACCCGACGTTTTGAAAAGCGACGAATATGTGAGCCTGGCCAGATGTTGGGTCTTGGAGGAGGGCGGCGAGGAAGGTAATTGGATCGTCAGGAACCGAAGCAAGCTGATTATGGAGACTCAATCGTTGGAGAAGCAATGCGAGGACGGATTGTGGGATATCCGGCCAAAGCAGAAGGTCTGGGGCCGAACCCGCGAGGTGTTGTCTGATGGTGAGGACATCTGAGGGCTCATTGTTCGCAACCATGCGCCTGTAGACGAGAAGGCGAATGAACATGTTCATAATCTCTCAACAGAATCGATCATCAACGCTTGATCTTGACCTTATGGCTTACTTCCCCACCTAGTCCCGTTGGGTAGGGTCCGGAGTAACTGGACATTGCCTTCCCCAAACCTGGATTATCTTTATCAACACCCATCGCGGCATTGCGTCCACTGCGAACACAGTCATTCACGCCGACGCCCTCGTAGCTGGCCCCAGCCAAAATAAGTCTGTTGTCCCAATAAGAACCCAAACCCAAATACGCAGACAATTTGCCAGTACTCGCGAGATGGGCAATTGGGTACTGCGGGATGCAGTCCCTCTGCAAGGTGGCTCTGGAAATGAACGGCTCGTCTGTGATGCCCAAATGGCGAGCCACCAGACTTTTAGCGTTCGCGATGCCCTCCGCTTCCGAGGGCAGATAGCGCGGATCCAGATCATTCCAATAGTGTCCGCCGAGCATGACTGTGAGTTTCGTGCCCGGGACGGTGTCCTGGCCCTGGATGGCCTCGGAATCGAAAACGACCCCGAGACCCAGTTCGGGGTTTTGTTCGGCGGGGACGTGTCTTGGGATTAGGTATCCGAATCCTTTCACCGGAAGGAGGTCGGGCGCCGGATACCAGAGATTGACGACCATGACAGAAACGGATCCGGTCCGAGTCAGTTCCTCTTGGATTTCGGGGACATGAGCGTTGGAGTCTTGAGGGGATCTACCGAGTATGGCGCTAAGACTAGAACCCGGAAGAGCAGAAATGACATGAGTAAATCCATATCCTTTCGTGTTTTTGGCGGTCTTGACAAGCATTCGCTCGGGGTTGTTGGGTCGAACATCGAGGGACGAGATGGACTGACTGGTCTGGATGGTTACTCGAGCGTTTTTCCGTAGCACGTCGACGAGCTTATCTGAAAATTGCTGGACACCGTTCTTGAAACTGAAAACGCTTGAGGCTTCTATGCTCTTCATCGCTGCCAATGATTGTTCGTCTGGCTCGACGCTTTCCCGGTATTTGTCCTCGTGTTTGCGGTACTTTGTTTGCCAGAGGGAATCGTCAAGTGGTATTCTGCTTTTTCCCTCGCCTTCTGGACCCCATCGGTTAATAAACGACTCGATCAGAGCACCTCGTGTGATGCTCCCATACCTCCGCAGATGTCCCCACGCCGACGGGAACAGCGCTCCGAATCCGAGGAAGCTTACGTTCCCGGCATATATGCCGTGCAAGACTGCAGACGCCAAGTTGGCCGTCTCCGGGCCAAACCGACGCGACAGCACAGCCTCCACCGAAGCGTCCCGATAAGCGAAACCATCAGCAGCACGACCTTCAAACTCCCGGTCATAAGTCAGCAAGTCGTGAATGACGCCTCGGACCAACCCCTCCGCCAACGGCTCCTGCAGAAACCTCGGAATGTCGCTCAGCGCACTCGGCATGCGCACAAGGTGGTCCGGATAGTACACAAACCGATTCTTCGCCGCGGGCGAGTCTTTGGAGCAGACTAGTGCTTCCCTCTCTAGACCCAACTCCCGGATCGTCATTAGCGTCGCGAGGCCACTCGCCCCGGCCGGCCGGAGCGTGCGAACGGCTTTTTCGAGCAGCACCTTGCCACCGGGGACGTCCACGAACTCGGATTGGACCCAGCCGCCGAGTTGCGGTTTGCTGTCGAAGATTGTTATCTTGTGGGGCGTATTCTGGAGGAGCTCGAAGGCTGCGGCGAGGCCTGTGATGCCGCCGCCGAGGATGGCGACGTTTTGGGGCTTGGTATGTGCCGTTGCATAGTTGCGGACTTTATGCTCGATTGAGCGTTGGACGGTGCGGAATTGATACGATGTGGTGATACGAGGCAGCTGAAGGACTCGCAGTGACATGGTCGTCAAAATGAGCGTGTGAAATGAAGGACTGGTAGGACAGAAGCTCAGTCAGATTCGGATATGACGGGTGAACGCAAAAGCGTGCCAAGCTAGCACCGAGATTTCTGCTCGAGCTGCGGAAAGTCAGTGCATTACCGATCAACTTTGGCACGAATATGCGTGGTAGAGAGGCCACAGCCCGGATACATAGTATTTACTTTCAGATACTTGTAGCATATAGGTGGCTGGCTTTTCGATGCGCGTCACACTAGCTACGCCTATGCCTACGTGTTGTAGAGTCGCCCCAATCCCAGGACCCACAACGAGCCCATGTGGCCTACACGCTAGAATGGCGAATTTTAATGTTAGTCCAAACTTGGACTCTACTCTTATTAGATACATCCGAGGTTCTTCCCGCGTCTCAGCCATGGGAGAACTTAGTACAGGAGGAACCGCTTCTGAATTTGGTATTATCGTATTAGTCTACTCTATTAAAGATATTTATCTATTTACTATATTAGATACTAAGCT
>UYJD01000010.1:833178-903517 GCA_900618795.1 Cyanodermella asteris
ACCTAAATTAGGTGAGGCGCCGCCGTTTAATGACTTGGGCAAAGAAAAAAGTCAGTGATCACACAGCTACAGTAACTGTTGGAGACTGAAGTAGTCAATCGTCAGCCTTACATCCGCTATAAGGTGAGGGCACTATTTCGAAGGGAAAAGAAAGCGTGTCACGGATCGGGGGGTCTGAACAGCCGCGGCAAGCGGCGGGTCGTGTCCGCGCAAGGCGGGTGGACAGAAGTCGTGGCGCACGTACGGGTAAGAACACCTCTGAACGTCCTTGTTTCACGACTTGCGAACCGACTCGCGATAGTACCTTTTAAAAAGACGCGAGCATCAATTTCTACAGGTACTTATATTACTATCCCTGAAGGCAGAGGTATATGTGATGGAGCAAGTAGAAGCTGTAGTACTAACGCCACGACATCTGCCCACCCGCCTTGCGCGCCGGATCGAGGGTGTTTGTTTGAGCCAGCATTATTATTATCTTGTCGGCGTCGTCGAGGCCAGCCAGTCGGAGATGGTGTAGGAGAAACCTGTTGGTATGCAAAGCTTATGCGATGCAATATTGTATGGGCCTAATTCTTGAGGCCTCCCGGCCAGGCGCTTATGGCCCACAGCATGCAGGCATTTATTATTTCCCTCAGCCCTCGAAAGACGATCCGGATGAAGCGGCGTCTGGAGGGGCGATCAACAGGGTGAGCTGGCAAAATGATTGGGGTACTCGTGCTCCGCCTGTACGAGAGAGCATTCGTCAGTCTATAAGAACATGCGTTTCCCAGCCCTCTCCAACAGCAGTCCCTCAAGCCCCATCACGCACGCTCACATCTCTTCTTTTCCTTCCCCGTCCCAACGACATTCCAACCTAACATGTCCCCCAAGCCCGATATTGTGCTGGTCCACGGCGGCTGGCACACGCCCGCCAGCTACGCCAAACTCACAAAGGCCCTGGAGACCGAGGGCTTCAAGGTGCACATCCCAGCCATGCCCACCATGAGCGGCAAGCGACCCCCGACGGCAGACCTCTATACCGATACGGACTTTATCCGCGACTACGTGTCAAAGCTGTCCGACCAGGGCACCCGGTCCATTGCCGTTATGCACTCGTACGGCGGCCAGGTCGGGACCAACGCGCTGCTGGGGCTGGGTACGAGCAAGCGCGCGAGCGAGGGCAAGGCCGGCGGCGTGCTCGAGCTCGTGTACATGGCCGGCTTCGCCATGACCGAGGGTACGTCCATGACCGGGTGGGTGGATTCACAGGGCCACAGCGACCTGATGCCGCTGGCGTTTGACTTTCAGGACGACGGGATCGTGCTGAGCCGCGACCCGAAGACGTTGGTGGTGGGCGCAGACCTGCTAAGCGCCGAGGAGATGGAGGCCTACCTCGCCACGTTTACGACGTGGGCGAGCAAGTCGTGGACGGATGAGCTGAAGCAGTCGGCCTGGCGCGAGATTCCCGTCACGTATATCCAGACGACGCAGGACATGACCGTCTTGCCGGACTACCAGGAGAAGTTTTAGGAGCTCATCCGTGCGGCAGGCACACCCTGCACCAAGGCTGTCATCGAGACAGGCCACTGTCCCAATGTCACAGCCACGGACAAGGTTGTAGATGTGCTCAAGGATGTCGCAGCGAGAGCTACTGCTTGAAAGCCGTGCCAAGCACCTGTCGGATTCGTACTTGAATATACATACTTGTTGCTTCGGGCAGAACACAAAATGATTGACATGATTTCTCCTTTGACCCAAAAACATCAGTTCCCAATTCCATGTCTCTGAACACTCATCAGATGCTCGCCCTCTTCTTCATGACAAGTTCCAAAGCTCCAGGCGTGGTCGTGAAGAAATCCAAGGCATCATCAAACATGGCTTGTCCTGTTTCTCCAGGTGCGAGTTCAAAATCAAGCTTGTCGACTAGCATCGCAGCAGCAACCCGAATCTCTATCATGCTCCGGTTTCTGCCCAAAACACGACATCTTACCTGGCGCTCCATGGCATAAAAGCAGTCTTGTCGAGGATGAGTTCGGGCTTGGGACGTGAATCGCTCATGGATCCACTCGGTGGGCTGAGCGAAAATAGCGACCATCTGTAGCAGCGTTAGCCAACTCAAGTCCCGGCTCGTAACGCTGGTTCGGAAAACTTACCCTTGGAGAAGACTGTATCGGGAAGCCACGCCAGTGGTGCTCTGGGGAATGTAGACTCCGGCATGCACGAGGCCTCCTCGAGGAGCCATATGAAGCCCCAGAGGTCGGTACTGCGGGATTCAATCTCAGCATGTCTAGGGAATCACGGTACGCTCTAGGTCCTACCATCATAAGTGGGGGATCAAGGTCTCTGCGGGTCAGTCACCATAAACAAAGGAAAAAGGGCCAAGCAATGGCTGACAAAAGAGTCAATTCATGTCTGTGTGTGTGTGTGTGTGTGTGTAACTATCACGCTATACCCCTGGAGGTGAGAGAGAAGAGAAGAGTAAGAAGTCCATGCCAGGTGAGCCAGCACGCCAAGCTAGAATCTACCCAAAAAGGGCAATATGCTAGTGAAGGCCCGCGATCACCACGACAATATGCGCTGAGGCCTTGTTGACGGTATTTGGAACATAACTCTGACATTGCGACATAGCCTATTGGCCGCCCAGCCCATGAACTGTCGGTAGTATTTCACGCGCTCGATTCCAAGGGATGCCCATCACGAGAAACTTGAGCCAAGGCACCGCCGCGAGGGGACCCAAGTCGGCAGTTGTACCATAATCGTGTAGAGTGAGAATCAGATGTGGTTTTGCCGGGTCGGCATTGAGTGTTTGAAAGTCAAATGGTCAAACCCGAGCTTCCCCCCCACCCTTCACGACTTTCACAAAACTGGCGAAATAAGCTCGTGAGCGTGGCTGTATATTATTGCTTTCGTGTTTTTTTTTGTTTTTTTTTTGTTTTTTCCAAGGCCAAGAGCAGCGTGTCAACTACCGCACGCACAAACACTGGCCAATCTTTTGCGTGCCTCGAAAGCTGAATGCTGAATGCTGAATGCCGAATGCCTTGCTCCCACGCCCTACGCTTTTATGCATGCACAGCTGGACCTCGCGCTATATCGAGCGACGACCATGGGATGAAGTAAAATCATAGTACCACGCCTCGGCGACACCGAGACTCCGGTCCGTATAGCCTATAGGATGCATCGTTGGCAAAAAGAGAGTCACTTCGTTGAAACTATTATTATAACGAAACCGATGAAGTCGTCCCCCGATGCGGTTAGTTCTGAGCGACCGCGCTCTGGAGCAGCGACAGTTACTTTCCACCCCTCCGAAACACTGACCTAAAATTTGAGCAAGATCGGCCACGAGAGGCATCGTGTTGCTTTGCAATGTGGTATGGCAGGTATATCGTGGGAACGTGGCTGGTTCGACATTGACAGGGGCCAAAAAAAAAAAAAAAGTAAAAAAAGTTTGGCGCAGAGAGTCACACCTTTTTCTCGACACGAATGTTCATCGCCATGAGATAATGTCCAATATCACCCATGACTGATCAAGAAAACGAAACGCGCAACCGTCGCATTATCTATTCCTCGCACAGCAGATATAGTTACGCTTCAACCGTTTGGGCACAATCATTCATTGCTTGTAGCAAGCTCTACTGGTTCATGTTCGTGGTGCTTCGTCCATATGTGAACATTCACATGCATTGCCACTCAAGCAGGTCACTCAAGTACGGCAACAACAAATCACGATCATATGGACTCAGGTTTATTTGAATGTTTTGAATTGTTTTCCCTTCTGGTTTCTTCAGTGGCAATTGCCAATCTACAAAACACCACGTGAAAGCAGCATCCTTGTTCCGTGTTCCTGCACACCCGTGTGAATCCCGACACAGAAACAAAACGCCATAGTGACTTTGCCGCCATGTATGCTTTCGCTGTGGTGCCCAGTTCTTCCCGCTAAATGCCTTTCTGCTTCGCGCCAACGCGGATATGAGACTGCAGCTCAAAACAAGGGTCGCAAAAAAGGGGGATCGGGACAATCCGGCCGGGGTGAGTGTGTGTGCAAAACTGCATGTACGAAGAAACGAATTCTCCTCCACTATTAATCAACTTCTTCTCTTCAGCTATCGAGGCCGTTGGAAAGTAAGAAAATTCCGGAGTTGGGAAACAGGTCAAGGTTGGATGTAGTGGTGGTGTGTGTGGATGCAATCGTCTTGACCGAAGGGTCGCTTGGTCGTATGTTGCTCTTTCGAGACGGCATATGGGTCCACTGGGGACGATTGCTGCTGTTGTCGACGGTGCATGTGTCGATCAGCGCGCGAGTAGTAAAGAAAATGTCGCTGCGGCTGCCCGAGGCTCTTCTCATCGAGACGCCCATGCATGGTGGGTATGCCATACTTCGTCACAAATTGCGAAGTGGTGCTGCGGCCCCGAGGCGATGTTCTTGGTATTGGCGGTGTCGTGCATGTGACAGGGCCTTGTGTGGTATCAAATACTGTAAAAGAAAGAAACTTTCCAGAAAAGTTCCGACCGCTGACTGAACGCTCATGTGCTGTGGTGGTTGAACTGGTGGAGTAAGTGAAAAATGCACTTGCATATGCAAGATGCCAGGTCGAATTGAAGAAGGGGTGAAAGTGGAAAAGTTGTGACCAATGCCAGTGAGTAGAGAGCATCACCACTCACGGCAGGTCGGTCTCGTGCTAGAGACACTCCCAGGCGAACCATTCGCCGTCATTAAGTCATTATGATGTTGGTTGGCGTTTCCCGTAACTAGTGGGAGATGGTACGCATGCCTGAGAGGCCACGTCGCGAGGCCAGCAGACCACTAAGGCTGCTGACTGCGACAGAAGGGGAATCAGGGGACATGTCCATGGCTGTAATCTGGAGAGAGCTGCTGCGCGGCTGAGCAGTTGGGCTCTCGAGAATGGAGTGCTGGCGCTCGCCAAAAGCGAACGTCGCCGCACGGTTCAGTTTCTGTGGACGCTTCATCATGCCGAGACCACGCTCGCAGGCATCAACGTGCTTTGGGTCCTCCATGGCAATATGCTCTTGAGGATAGCAGCGATTGCGGTGCTGCTTGAAGAATGAAGAGTAACCACCTTCGAGGACGTAGATTTCAGGATACGACAAGAGTGGGTAGCGTTCGGCGTTGACTTCGCGATCCTTGGCGCGGAAGTGCATGGCCGTTGTAGGGGCGCGCTTCTCCGAAAACTCGCAATGGAAGACCAACAAGGTCCGTGCAGATGTGCTCGGATCCGTGGACAAGAGAGTTTTAGCGAAGCCCTCGCGGTCGATACAATTCGTGGCGCCGTCGATGTGTCCACCATCGAACTCATACTCAAAACGACAGTCAACAATGTGATTGACATCAAACTGTGACGAGTAAGCACCATCGAGGACTCCGATTAATGTCTCTTCAGTGATACGAGGAATGCTCTCGTCAGCCTTGTAGAAGTGTGGTAGTGCCAGCTCGGGCTGAGTGGTTTGCTCCTGAATTGCCTCCATACACATCTCGACCTTCTTGTCATTCATCCACTTGTCTGGGTGCTCGTACATGGAGTTGGAGCGACGATACGATGTGCGAGGACGCTTGACGGCACCGGGACGTCGTTGAAGTGGACCAATGGGAGAGCCGTTCATTGGCGAGCCAAAGAGCCGGTTCTGGTTGGCCGAACGCGGGCGAGGAGCAGCCACCGGGGTAGTCTCGACAGATCTCATTCCGAAGCTGATGTTCTCCTTCTCAGGGCTGCCAAAGGCCTCATCCAAGGTCATGGGCAGCGTTGGCTTATAAGCACCGCCAGTCAAGTGGCTGCCAAACAGAAAAGGAGTCGGCTTCTCAAGAGGCGCCGTCCTCAGCGATACACCACAATGCGAGTATGCCTTCTTCATGTCGGGTCTCAGCCTGGACGGACGAGGTTTGCTCTTCTTGATATCAGGAACACGCACATTCTCGAGCGGAGACGGAGGAATGTCCATGGGGGAGGTCATCATGATCGAGTCTTCTTCCATGGGGCTCGGCTCCGGAGTCGGCGAAGTAACCATGGTGGAGAAGGCAGGCTTATGGGGAAGTATGGGAGTGACATCCATCTCGTCGGGGCATGGCGAGGTTGCTGGGAGGGGAGGGGTTGTCATGGGCTCTGTTTGGTATGATCAGCGTGTGTACTCCTGGCCAATGGCTCGTGTTTGATATCAGATGGGTTGCTTACCTTTGCTAAATAGGTCCAGCAGGGATCGACGAGGAGTTGGAGGAAGAGGACTAAAGACAGTCAGCAACAGTGTCTCGAGCTTTCAATCGATCAATTGAAGCAATTGAAACCGGTACGGACCTCTGATCGATGTGGAAGTTCTGGCTCAAGTCAACGGCCAGATTTGCAGTTGGAGATGAGCCACGATAAGCCGGTCTCTGGCAGAAGTAGTCTCTAGACATTGCTTTGGAGTTCTGCATGCTGATGGTTCTGAAGTCGAAGCTGGGTACACAGGGGGCCCGACGAGAGCTGGAGACTGAACAGTCTAGTCGGAGATCCCAATGGTGTGCAGGCTGGAGTGCTGCCAACGGACTGGAGATGTCCATTGCTTCGAGGTGCCTGTTTTAAAGTAGAATTGGCGTGCACAGTGTTGAATGACAGCGGCGGGCGTTGCCGGGCAATGGGATTAAGCGAAGTTTCTTCAATTCACCACGGCGGGAGACGATATGACTCTGCTTTCTCGACGCTGTGCACGATCCAGGTAGTCTGCTGAAGTGCGGCGAGAGACTCAGCGGACGACTCAGAACAATTGAATGCCCCGAATCTTCACCCTGGATGTGCGCTCGGACCTAGATAGCCATGTCAATTTCGAGGAGGTAAGGCTGGCGGGCGAGCTATGAGGTAGGTGAAGCAAGGAGCCCGAGGGTCAATGCATGCAGGCCGGCAGCGGCAGAGGCAGACAACGGTGGTGCAGGACCGTTGAGAGATGGTACGGTACGGCGGCCGTGACTCGACTCGAGACGGGTGTAGGGAGGGGAGGAGGACGGCGGATGGGATGGCAGCTGGGTGGAGAGGAAGCAGGCAAAGCAGAAGCGAGCGGAGCGGGCTGGAGAAAAGTGAAGCTCAGTCTATGTAATGATCAGAGGTAGGACGAGTGGGCGTTGTAGTGGTGGTTTGACCGGGCAACAGAGAAAGCAAAGTGAGGTGCTGCTGGCTGCAGGCTGCGGGCTGCTGCTGGCTTCTGCCGTGCGTGTCGAAGCATTTCCCGCCCAGCAACGAAAGCACGAACGAGAGCGTCTCCTCCTCCTTGCAGCTCCATCCAAGCCGATCCAACTGCCACATCTCCACCCCCATTGGCCTGACACCTCTCACTCAAACCGCGGTCCTTGCCCGCTAAGCCAACAGTGATCCTCACAGCCATGGCGGCATCGCGATGGCGTCTATGCGTGCATGGCCGACTGAAGCTGCTTCCTCACTCGCCGACTATCCGCCTGCTGACGTCCCCAGCATAGCATCGCCAGTTTCATCGCTGATGAACTCGCGCCGGCAAGACTCCACCGGCCCAACCAGCGCCCTTGACACGCTCGACGCTACGCTGCACAGGCCAAAAGCCTGCGTGCCAAAACGCAAATGCCGAGTCCAAGGCCACGCCCGTGCCGTGCAAATCGGGCTCGCCATCTCGCCGCTTACGGAAACCCGACGTGGTTCTACACCTTCTAAAGCCATGCCATGTCTCTCCCACGCAATACCAGCCGAGGCCAGACTTGATAGAGGACATGGGTCAGAACATTTCATATACAGTACACAGGAATGCCGCTGAGCGTTGGTCACGACACGTCTACCGATATCTGCTTGTCGTCATAACTCTACTGCACCAAGGCTGCTCGCTACCTTTGACCTGCGCGTTTTCCTGATCGATGCATCCGATCCGGCCGAGGCCCAAACCAGTGCTCTCAGCGCCAAAGCAGGCAAGGCACTCAGGCTCGCTTACAATCAACAACCCATCTCTGGCAGGGAAGACGCCTTGGTTTCTCGCGTGATTGGCTCCGTGGAGCATCCTCCGCAGGTACGACAGGGCGACACAAAGATAGCGGCGAATTACAGGCAGGACCCTGACGCCAAAGGACTCCTCCAGGCGTCTCGAACTGGCTGAGTTGGCGGCTAGTCGAGCGTCGCGCAATCTATACTTTGCCCGTCGTGGCATGTGGCCTGGCAACCAGCTCGCCATGACACGATGGTGCGTTGTAGCAGATACTGGGGATGGTACTTTGTCCTCGCTCGTATCTGGTCTGCCATTGGACCAAGGGCTCCTCAGCCCTGTGCTGTAATTTCCTCGCAGCTGGAGATCACAGATGCGCCAGCGCTTGTTCGATCACGCTCTGTTCGGGGCACGTCATACGTGCCGTCAGATCGCCCTTCTAGTCGTTGCGTTGTCGCAAGTCAGGGACGGGTGAGGTCTTGCTTCGCTTGCATCCTGTTCCCAGATTTTCTTTGATCCGATCGAAGATCTCGCCGCAGCCCGCCAAGCCGGCTGTCATGCATCGAGATTTGAGCTTGATTATTCCCTTTATTTCGGTTCGAAGAAAGGAGGGCGGCAAGGCAAAAAGGCTGAGCGTGACAGCAAACAGGAGCGGCGCGTCGGCGTGCGGAAAGTAAACACGGCTTTTCCATGTCGGCTCTAGCGTGTCTGCAGGCTCGACGCGAAGTCACGAGACTAACGATGGCTTGTCGTCTGGGCGCCTGGAGTTCTTCGAATGGTGTTGCACTCCCCTCCACCTTGCAGCGGCCGTTACGCGAGGGAGGCATGTCTTGTCTGCTGGCGTTGCAAACAGCTGCAGGGCGTCGTTGTCGAGGAGCGTGAACCCGGCAGCGCACATTGTCGACGCCATGGTCCAGAGACCTGCGATGGATACTGTTGCTGGTACCTGCATGGCCCGCCCAGGATGAGCGTGGCGGAAGCCCTCAGCAGCGCAGCCGCAGCGAGAGAAGCCGGGGGGACCTTCGATGCGGGGTGAAAAGCCAGGCAGGGGCCCGCCCGGCCTTAAGTCGCCCACTAAAGCCGCTCCTGGAGCTCGGGCCATCTGAAGCTCGCCGCCAAGCATCCGAAAAGTTGAAAATAGTTTGCTCACACCGGGTGACGAATACATGCAGTTTCAGGCATCTCTTGCACCCTCAGGTCCTTCATTCTCTCTATTTTGTTATCCTGCCAGTCAGGTCACCCCAGTCCGGAGCTGTCAGCCTCGAGGAATCGAGTCTCCATTCTCGCTCCGTCGGCGGTTCGTGGCTGAGTTTGGATCCGAAATCCTCATGCTTGTCCTACCCTGAATCTCGGAATCCAATTCCAGTTCTTGGGCCCTGTCTCACGGCTTACCCGCTTCCTTGCTGCTTGTCATCCCGACCCTGACCGCCCGCTATGCAAGCCAACAATACCAAGAAGAGAGCTCGTGAGCGCCCCACTGCGGATTCGGAGCTTTTCGCCATCTACGAAGATCTTGCAAGTGAAAATGACAATGTCAGAATCAAAGGGGCCTCCAAGCTGTCTCGCCGTTTTCAAGACACCACGGATGTGGAAACACTCGAGCCTGTTCTCAAACGACTCGTCAAAGGCACATGCAGCAGCCGTAAGGGTGCACGACTGGGCTTTTCAATTGCTCTGACCGAGTTCCTTTTGCGCCATGCCAAGCAAACTCATACTTTCAGTCCTTTCGATATACTCGGTCTGGCAGAGCAATTGACCCAACCTCCTGGTGATGCCGCTGGCCAGGAGGGTCGGGACTATTACATAGGAAGGCTCTTTGTCCTTGACGCAATAGCCCTGTCAGGCATACTCATCACTGCTGACGATGAGGATGCTTTCAAGTGGAAGAAGCTGCTCGAGGTTGCTGTCACACTCGCCAAGAAGAAGCCCTGGTTGCGTGAGCAATGCTTCTGGGTATTGTACCGAGCCATGCATCAGCTGGGATCGAGGAAGTTCGAGAACAACAGAGGATTGGCTACTCTGCAGTCATTCGTTGACAACGGCTTGATCAAGACACCTGAAGGTGTTGCTCTATGGCTCTTCGTCCGCAAGATGAACCCACAGTGTTCCCTGCCCGAGCATGTCTTTCAGCAAGACGACCCGTTGGCTCCCCAGAATCGTAAGCTTCTCGTACGTATAATGAAAGAGGATACCTCAAAAGCCGACGACGAGACCGCAGAGATCATGTCTCAGCGTGGATCTTGGGCATCTGCTCCAAATTTCGCTTGGGACGTGATTGTAGCTGCAATCCTCAGTTCAGAACACAAGGAACAATTTCCACAATATTGGCGGGAGCTTGTTGATGGTGAGTATATGCAACGACACCTCGAAATTTATCAAGGCTGACCGAGTTCTTCAGAAGGTGTATTTGCTGCCAGCTCATCGCCGGAACGAAAGCTGTCAGGCTTCTCGCTATTTGCATCTCAAGTTGACAGTCTGGATGCCACTTACGTGCCAACGCTTGTCAGCCGGAATATACTTGTCAACATGAACCAGCAACTTTTTACCAAAAAGGGCTACTTACATCAATCGGCCTCTCAAGCACTTGAAGCACTACTTGCTCGAGCCCAGAAGGACCCAGAGATAATACAGCCAATACTACGTAATATCTTTGCGGACGACGCCATCATGAAGCTGGCCTTGAATCCCAATCTCAGAATCAAGCTCACGGAAAAGCTGGTGTCTTGTGCTGATGTCGATCATCTTCAGGGCATCCTGGAGGAAGTCATGTCGCCCTTGACGAACGGATCTACACTGGGCTCAAGCAGGAATCCCGTGTTAGACAACCTTCTGATTTTGCTGGTGACTCGCATCAGGAGTTTACCGTATCCGACGAGCCCCGATCAAGGGCTCAAATCTGTGCGAAAGCTATACAGAGGACTGTTGAGTTCTCTTGCCGAATCAGCATACTATGCAAAAGGTGCATCAGCTGTTGATGGAGAATCTGACAGCGACCAGGCGACATCTGATGGCAGCGAGTTCAAGACACAACTGAGCAACACACTTGTGAATCTCCTTATCAAAGACCCAGACCCTTCCTACTATTACATACAGACGGCGAAAATACTCGGCGAGCTCAGTGAAAGCGTTGGAAGGGCGAGCTTGGACGACCAAGTTCGGGCACAAGTCGACAAAGCGCGAAAGCGAGCCTCAAAGCTTGCCGAGGATAAGGGCGACAGCTCACCACAACAGAAGGCACTCGCACTGCTTTTTGCTCTCTGTGTAATTCAGGTGCACAACGGCGACGCCGATGCTCTTGAAGCATTGGACGATCTACACGAGTGTTATACGAGCATTACAGACGCCGACGACGCCGATGAGCAGGCGAAAGCTGCGGACGCTATCATTGAGGTTCTGTTGAGCTTCACATCGAAGCCCGCTACAATGTTCAAAACACTTGCTCAGAAGGCCTTTGCCATGTGCACTGATATGGTCACTGCCGATGGCCTGCAGTCCATGCTTGACATCCTTAAATCGAAAGAAGACATCTCCGGACAGAGTGAAATGTTTGATCAGCGGGACGACGATGCATCGGGTGAGGACATCGATGGTGCTGATGACTCGGATGTCGAAATGGTGGATGCTGGCGATGAAAGTGCAAACGATGGAGCAGAGACGTCGTCCAACGACAACGACGGAAGTACGGAAGATGAAGATGACGAGGACGCTACCTCATCTGACGAGGACGAGTCAGAACAGGAAAAAGATGAGGACAGCGAGAGTGAAGCTTCTGACGACGAGGAACTCATGGCCTTCGACGCAAAGCTTGCAGAAGCTCTTGGCACCCGACGAGCAGATACCGATCTTGCGCATGACGAGGAGGAATCCTCGGAATCTGACATGGACGACGATCAAATGGAAGCGCTCGATGGACAGATTGCAACAATGTTTAAGCAACGGAAACAGCTGGAAAATAAGACCAAGAAGAAGGAGCAAAAGGAGGCCAAAGAGAACATGGTAATTTTCAAGACGCGCGTGCTGGAACTCCTCAAAATTTTCGTCACAAAGCAGCCCGGCAACCCTCTCACGATCAAGCTGGTTCTGCCCTTGGTCGAGCTTGTCAAAGAGACGCATAATGCAAAGGTTCGGGGCGAAGCTATTGAGCTGCTGAACAACCTCTTCAAACGCGTGAAGCTGGTCAAGAAAGATGCCAGCGTCGACAAAAAGGCCAGGAAGGAGGCAAAGCAGCTGCTGGGCGAAGTCCATGAGCTCGTCGCTTCGAAACGCTCGAAGCCGCTACAGACGGCCTGCAGTCGCGCAAGTCTTCTGCTTGCAAAGGTCTTCCTGTCGAACGGCGGCGATGTCAAAGACGTCGTCAAGCAATACGAGAAGACCGCTGAGCGCGTCTCGAACAAGCCTGCAAGATTCAAGGATGATTTTCTCAAAGGGTGGGAATCGTGGTATACCTCCGCCAGGAAGGATTTGGGAAAGTGAAAAGCCATTCTCAGCGGTTCCGTTTCTTGGTATTTTCTTGGTTCAGCAATGGTGGTTTGCAACGTTTCCCCCAGGATCAAAGGATCGTGCCCGTGGAATTGCTATTCCGCATCTCGGACCTTCCGCTCTTCGTGACACATCTTGCCCCGTCTCCGTCATGCTGCTCATTATTTGTGATTTCTGACTTGCACCAATGGTGTCCTCTCCGGGCACTACACAGTCCACTCCGTGAGTCTCCCAGCCGACCGCCATCGGCATCAACATGTCCCCGATCTCGCCATGTTCGAACTGACTCAGCACACACCTGGACGAAGGAAAAAATGTCCATCCGACGACCGCATTGCCCAGCGCGGCTTCATCATCCCGCCGATACCGACCCTCTGACTCCGACCCACGCCTACTTTGTGCGCCAACACTATTCAGCACACGTTCCCGTCCTCGCGCCGCGCCATCGGTAGCTTCAAACGCTTTTCCTGAACCTGTCCTCTGAATCCCGCTCACGCCATCTCAGTATGCCGACTCCTGTCCCAGCAAATCCCCATTCTCGCACTGCGTCATCGGCCACTTCAAACCCATCTCTGAGTCGCAACCCGTACCATCGGCGCCGATTTCGATTCCGACCGTATGAGTCTCACGCCTTTGGAACGCCGTTGCCGCATGGGCTGATGGACTTAAATATCCTTCCCTCTCCTCTTCCCAGACCTTCTTTTCTTCTCTCCACCAGTAGGCTGCAAGTTCGAGTGTGTTGTCCTGTGTTGTACTTTTCTTAGCAAGTTCCACGTCCACGATCTGTGTTGTTGCGCTAATATGCGCGGCTGCTGGGCCTTGTCTTTGAGTTTTCTTCCCCTCGGAGCTTGTTCCTGGTGAGGGTTTTGTGGTGTGTGATAACCGGGAAAATCTCTTCCACGCTTGGCTTATGGTCGTGCTGGCCGGGGACGATTTGTCGATGAGAATTTTGTTGACATCTGTGTTGATGAAATAAAGAATCTGTTCTGTTGTGGAAATACATGTGACGAGTCGGGGATGGAAAACCTACCCGCAAAGTTGATCCACGGCCGTGTATTTGGTCCTGCGGAACAAGCATTAAAGGCCATTCTATGTGTTATATATATATGAGCTTTGAACCTCGAGCATGTAATCCGTGAAGACTCAAAACATTACTCTTCGGAACTTGGGGTATCGTGCGCCTGGTGCTGAATAGGATCGATGGGCACCATCTGGGGTGTTCCCTGGACAGCATCATGCATGTCTTACGGCCCTTGCCGCCCGGGGGAAAAATAAATAAGAAATCAAGGACCAACAAAAATCCTACGGCGTGCGTCTTCGTTCTTTCGTTCTTTCGTCTCCTCACGTCAGCACACATGAACCCCCCCTGCTCAGGCAAAGATTACGGAAGACAAAACTTTGCTAGAACCTCGACCCTGCAATCCCCGTCGTCGTCGTCGTCGTCGTTGGCTGGGTGGGTGGCTGCGAGCGCTTCTTTTCCTTCCACCAAAACTCTGCACATGCGAGGACCACGCTGGTTTGCCGCGCCGGATGTTGTGGGTAACGTACGGCCGTGCTCATGACATGTGTGGGACACGGCTGGAGCTGGACTTTTTCGGAGCGCGCAATCCGCCACGGCTGCGTTTGGTGGGGTGCGAACAGGGGTTTTTTTTTCAGGCACTGACAGTACACGAGCATACGTCGGGGCTAGGTGATCTATGCATCCTTTGGACGCGGAGTTTCTTGGTTGGCGACGTTACGATCTCGGGTCGATATCGATACAAGTACCGACGGCTACGGACGGGCATCTGGGGCCGTGAAGACAAAGATACGGCCCGCGGTCCGATTTGTCCGAGGCATACACAACCCATGTTGGTGTGGGATTCGCGGCTTGCTTTGGCCGTGCAGCAAACATCGAGTCACTAGAGGTCAATTCTGGAGAGAAGATCTACGAGTCGACGAGTAGCAGCAGACTTTGGTCTGTTCACGGTGCCGCTGTTGCGGCATGTCTACGAATTAACCCACGGAGTCTGTCCGGAGCGTGTCTCTGATATGTATCTGCAATGATGGCGGCTATTCCCCTCAACACGAGTACGTACGCGGAACATGTGGATAACGTGGCCGAGCTGGTGGATCTTGCGATTGCGCACTTACGGAGTTCCTTGAGAAGTGCCATATCAGCGACTCCACAGCGGACGAATCTACTGTCAACACTTACCACGTCGGCGGGCGTCGTGGCCTGCTTTGAACGCGCTGTGGAGGACGCAGATCAATTGTCATTTACGGATTGAGACTTGGGCTTCGGCTTTGGCGGATGAATCTCTGCCTTATCAGAGCGCACGGAGCCGCTTGGATGTAACGGGTGTATTCCACGAGGACTTCGCTGCGCGTGTGGTAAAAATCGGCGAAAAACGAAAGTCACACGCTGAAACCGTCCTTGGCTTGAAAATCTCACCAAAGCTCTTCACGCTGCGGGAGAATTGGCATGCATAGGGGACGGTCGGGGCCTGTGCCTGTTGATGGCAGCGTCTTTCGTTCCGTGAAAAGTCGTGCATCAGGACGGTCCTATGTTGTCTGTGCGCCCTGCTGATCTTTTTACGCTCCAGGCCTCAAGACTTTCAGTTCAGCCTGGTACGTTCTTGGCTGGGCTGTTTTGGTTTGTATCGACCAGACAAGGGGTTATATATATGAGTATATGCCATACACGACAAGGAGAATGTTTCGAAGATAGGCAAGAGAAGCCTTACCGGACACTGCGACTGAGAAGACTTACACGCTGGTGTCGGCTCTCTTGCGTCGTTTGAGTATTCTTCGCGAATGTGTGATACGCTGCTTTCTTCTGGATCGAATCGACGAAATCCGGTTCGGCAACGGCGCGCGTGCTGTCCGAGGCTGTGATACGAGCACGCCTCGAGAACTGAGCTCTTGGATGCTCACGGCGTGTCTTGCGGTTCGGTTCAAACCATCCTGCGACCTGAAGGAGAAAACAGGCTGAGCGACGTTGTAATGTTGTCTTTACTCTTTTGCGGCGATGCAGCTGGTCCAACTCCTTCAATGACTGACGCGCAGTTACGGTGCGTTCTTGGCTTTGCTGTCATCTGGCCATTTCCGAAACTTTCATGGCTTTTTTCTCGCCCTTATTTGCGAGGGAATGGTTGTCATTGAGTTGCCGTTCGCTTCCGGGGACTACTGGCTTGCTCGAAGACCTCCACGCCCGTTGAGCATCAACGTGCTGATCATAAGTCTTCTCTTCGCTAACATACCTCATTGAAATCCACGGCGCTCGGCTGTGTCACACGAAGATGTTACTTAGCCAAACAGTCGAAGCCACGCTTCAAAATCCAGTCGATGATGGGACGGCGCGGTCCTTGTGGTGTTTTGCTGGTCATGATTGTCAACTTGAAGCGTGCAGCGTCAATTGGAACAGGCCAAGCCGCGTGATGAAGTGTCAACGGCGTCGCGGAAATCTGTCCAAGTAGCGCTGACAAACACTCTCGCCGGTGGTTCTGCTTCTGGCCTTTTGATGGGTCGAAAATGTGGAAGGGCGCAGATCCACGTCGAAAACGGGGTGCTTTTGGCAGCACTTGAACGTACGGCGGTTTTGGCTTTCTTTTGTTTCACACTGGATGAAGAAGCCTGGATCGCTTACAACGTCCTGCTGTTGGAAGACTTTTGGCATGTCGCTAATACGGCGTGGGTGTCCTGATCCGCCATACCGTACAGAGTGCTGGAACTGTGCATACGTTGAATTCTCGCTGTCGACTACACGAAATTTGGTTCACGGTTGCGAGAGTATAGTAACCCAAGTACCCGATACGGCGTCGTTGTTGCTCTTGCCTGGTGATGAAACTTTTGCAGAATCTTTCGCCACGAGACGAATGACGCTACGTTCTTGCGTTGGCTGTGCCTCGGGAAATACGGGCCTTTGCTATATCCACGGCTCTTCGGTGGCTCCGAGTCTGCGAGGAATCCGTGGTAAAAATCGCATACTTTGCACGCGTGGTGGCTCTCGTGGAAGTACTTTAATGTCCACTCAATACACCTGGGAGAGTTGAACTCGAGCAGAAGATTCCCGGTAGTCCGGTCGGTGGTCTCCGTTGGCGATACACCACGGCTGTCGTCCGTGTGTCCCGATCAAGTCAAAGGCCGTCATGAGGCTTAAGGAATGGTTAAACACCAACATGGTGTTGTTAGAAGAAGGCAGCTTGCCTACAGAGAGCGCCGGATGACTAGACCAAGGACAGCGGTCTTCATTTGAACATTTACACCAGCTAATTTTACGTCTGTCTTCAAGTGCTTGCGTTGCTACGGCTTCCCGCTAAATCTTGGCCACGAGATTTGGGGTCCTTCCACTGCGGCCCCTACGAGTCTTTCCCTTAGAGAGTGGGTTGTAACACCACCTTCACGACACGTGGGAGCGCTTTGCCGTGCGCTAATTGCTTTCAGGATCTCTTCGACGGTCCCTGACGCTTGATAGCAGCAGAAACCCAATCAAAGAGACCAACTGGCAGGCGATATCGCTGAAGACGGGCTCTTTTGGAACACACGCGCCGTCCTCTGTTGTCTTTGGCTTCTTCGAGCATCCCTTGCGGTCTGATTCATACGACGCAATTTATCCGTACACGGTGTGCCGTGATATGCGTCAGACATGGCTGCTAGCGGATTTGACGGCCAGCTCATTCCGGACTCTGATCGATGTGGCAAATGAGGCTACTGTCCATTGCCGTCTGGTCTCAAATCCGCTAGGAGCCATATAGGGTCCCCGTGTCTTTGGCAGGGATGAGTGAAGAGCAGGGAAACGGTGCGGTCGAGTGAGTCTTGGGAAGAGACTACGCCGGTGTTCTGTTGTCTTCGGCTCCATCTAACATGCCGTGCGGCCTGGTCTTTGTGTCGGAGCCCAGATTCCACGATGAGCCTCCTGAGACCGAGCGGACGGTTTCTGGACATAGATACGTGGTCTTAAACGATGCTTCCGCCGTTGATGGCTGCAACCGCAGATCACGCGGGACTCGACGCCATGATCGATTAAGCAGTGGCGCTGGTGCTCCTTCCGCGCAAAACACAGGAGGTTTCGTACACGGCGGGTGTCCAGAAAGCACAATACATTGCGAAACACGGTGGCTGCGGAGCAGAGGTGCTGCATCGTCAGATCCTCGTCGCCGTGTCACATACGACAAGTGTCACGGGGCTGAGCTGAATGATAATAAGAAACACCCAACGCCTTTTCCTGTCGTTGGTGTTTAAACAGCAGCAAAACAACGCCGTCGTTGCGCGAAGTCGCCCGAGAATGCCAGAGACGGGGGCGCGCGCTACCTTCGGCATCAAGATTTATATAAGCGAGTCGTGGTGGCAGTTCGGTGTAGCGAATGCAGAATTTCGGGCTGACTACTGGAATGGATGTCGGAATTACGGTCTCTGGCCGGTTTGCGAAATATGTATGAAAGATGACGGTCTCCTGGCCGCTCCGTGGTGCATACAATGATAGTTCAAAGGTGTTCTAAACTTGCCGATAGAGAAACGAATGTTGGACTGGGATTCGGTACCGTAACTATCCCAGCATCCGACTTACAAGTGATACGCTGTTGCCACAGAGCAGGACGAAGCTGGATGTCAACGATGCTGTTTTGCAGAGGTGACTTCCGGATACGGTTGCGCTCGCTGACTTTATCATCCTGAATTACTCAAGACTGTGCAAGACCGGTTCTCGTCTCATCAATGGCAAGCGTCACCTCTTTAATGGCCGCCGACGCGTATACGGTCTCTGAGTGTTTGTTTCGCTCACCATGAACACGAAACGGCCGGATTAGACGCAGTTCAAATCGAGCCCAGCGTCGATCACACGTCGGGCCACGGTTCATCCATCGAATTGAACGTGCCTCGACTCAGCGGTCGAACTACTGAAACGGGGTCGGCGCTTGTTTTGCCAATTCACCGGCAATACCAAGGACGTTCGGCTGGGAGCTGGCCTTGCATGCAGAAGCAGCGCTGCGCGGTAGTGATTCCGGTCTGACTACAGTGTCTCAAAGAATGGTTAACGAGCAAAGCGAACGGCACAGCAACTTGACGGCTGGAGTCCCTCCTCGTGAGCGATAGCTGACGTTTTGGGTTTAAGAAAAATGCGGCCGAACTTTACACGAGCCTCGTGGCGTGTGTGGTGTCCATATTGAATGCGATGAAAATCAGTTGCGAAATAAATCACGATTGCGATTTTCCCATCAGTAGGCTCGAAGTGGCATTGGTTGAAAGTCACCAACAGACTGGCTCGCGCGGCCTTTGCAACGGATGCATGGGGGCGCAAGCGTGAGATTCTGGGTTATCTACTGAATAATGATGACGATGATCGCGACGGGGGTGGCGTCCTTCTCCACCGAGAGACGTCGCGTCCGACGTTCCTGCAGATCCAGAGTCCGAAGGAATTTCTCAATGTGTGTAAAACGTCTAGCATTGCTTCACACGGTGTTGCTCTCTATTGCCAATACTCAAGCGATCACGCTGGCGCAAGTCCGCCGTGAACCCAGCCTTGCCTTGGCGGAAAGTCGATATGCACCGACAATTATATCAAGAGAGCAGCGAGTTTTGTACTTGTTTACTGTAAGAGTCAGGCATTCGATTGTGACGTTTCGTCAAATCTTTCCCATGACAGGGACGAAAACAATTCGTCTGCTTGCTAAATGTCGGAAGCACGGATATATCAAGGCGGGCAGGCGACCAGCCCAGACGCAAGGTCGGATGCGAAACCGTATTTTTGAGAGGCTAGAAGTGGAGTCAGAAGACGGCCGGCGGAGTCGTCCTACTCTGTGACCGCGTTCGCAATGAAGACATCACTGATCAGTGGCAAACAATGTGCCAAGGTCAACGCTTCGCAATGTCGCCGCGCGTCGCACCAGCCGGCCAAGCCACCCTGAGGTCCAGATAGCTGTCCCGATAAGCCAGCACGTTAGCGACCCTGAACAAGTGTCCTGGGTGAACGGCCGGGTTCTGAGCAAGTTGTACGAGCTGAATTCGTGAGACAGAGCTGGACAATTTTACTGAGGTTTGTAGATATTTGAGACGGGTACGACATTCGATGCTTTGAAACATCATGCCGAACAAGTTCCGTGTCATGAAATGCTGGGATGTGGCTGACAAAGCGCCAGCGACTCTGGTTCGGGAAGATGGATCGACGAACGGTCGAGATCCTTGAGAGTGAAACTGCATGCGTTTCTGCACCCCAGCAGCTGTCATGCGCATGAGGTCGGTGCTTAGCCTTTGAAACATGCAGAGAATTGTCCGGACTGCGGGCAGAGGAGAGTCAAGCAACACTGAGTGAATGCGGACTGTGGCAAACAGCAAAAGACTGCGCGATGATACAAGAACACTTTCCAAATAGATAGATTCCATCATCGAGACACGTTTGAACTTTGTAGGATCGCAATATACTTTCCGCCATCGATTTTGGGTGGCGCAGCGGAGCCTCACGTCTTCACAGCCATCTTTGCAACAACAATCACTGGCCCTCATGCCACGTTTCCAAATCCGCTGTATGGATTTACGAGCAGGCTCCAGCAGGCGGTCGTCAATGCCTCAGCGAGACAAATAGTGTCGGCGCACAATGGCTAGATGAGTGGCAGGCGTTCCGGCTCCATAAGGCGCAGGCGGAGCTGGGATCCCGTGCCAGCCTTTGTATTCGTCATCTGAGTGACGACTCCTGCAGCATAACTCGCCTCCACTCTCTCACCTATACCTTCACACTCCCTCGTTCTCGTCTTTCTTTAGTCCCTAAGATCCTTCCATTCTCATAGCTTTGCCCCTGTCGCTCCCAACCTTGTCACACCGAAACACGCTCACGTCTAGGTTCTCCCCCGAACTCCTCGGTCACTTGGCACATCGCCACAAACTTCCACAAACTCCCTTATCATGAAGGGCTCATCGTTATCTGTGGCACTCGCCACTGTATTCGCTACCAGTGCGTCTGCATTACACTACGAAAAGCGCGACAATCCGAGAGCAATCCACATGCCGATCGTCCGCCAGCTGCCATCACCAGAGAAGCGGGAAGAGATGCGGCAGAGGCGGTGGAATCGTATGGGCAAGAGAGCCAACACAGTATCGCAAGTACTCGACAACTTCGAAGGCGGGTCACTATACTTTGCGAACGTCACATTAGGGACGCCGGCACAGAACTTCAGATTCCACGTCGACACAGGGTCTAGTGATCTCTGGGCCAATAGCGCCACTTCTAAATTTTGCCAGCAGAGCGCGCAGACATTAGAAAGTGAAGGCTACGAATCATGCGACGTGTCGGGTACATATAGTGCGAACTCGTCCAGCACGTATAGTTACGTCAACAGCAGGTTCTACATTAGCTATGCCGACACGACGGGCGCTATTGGGGACTATGCGAAGGATACGTTAAGATTCGGGCAGACAGCGGTCACTGGGCAGCAGTTTGGAATTGGATACCAGTCGAACTCATCGGAAGGTGTTATGGGAATTGGATATCCGAACCTTGAAGTGGCGGTGCAGTACAACCGTCAACAACCGTACGCGAATATTCCTCAGAACATGGCAAACTTGGGTCTCATCAACACTCCATCATATTCATTATGGCTGGACGACTTGGACAGCGCGACCGGCAACATTCTTTTCGGTGGTGTCGACACGTCCAAGTTCACAGGCTCGCTCACGACCGTCCCAATCCTGAGAGAGGCTAGCCAGTACCTCGAGATGATTGTCGGAGTATCCGGCATCAGCATCAGTAACAACGGCCAGAACTCGACCGTTGAGATGAACCAAATTCCCGTTCTCCTGGACTCTGGCAGCACACTTGCCTACTTACCCGAATCCGTCGCACAATCCATTTACTCCGCTGTCGGGGCAACATACAGCTCACGCCTTGGCTACGCCACCTGCCCCTGCAGTCTCGCCGATAACAAGAACCTCTTCATCGACTTCAACTTCTCCGGCCAAATCATCCGCGTCGACATGAGCGAAATGGTCCTGCAAGAATCAGCACGAACCTGCATCTTCGGAATAATCCCACAAGATGACTCCGGAACATATACACTTGGCGACACCTTCATCCGAAACGCATACATCGTTTACGATCTGGACGCGAACACCATCTCGCTGGCGCAGACAAAGTTTAACGCCGACTCCGACTCGAACATTCACGAGATTCAGAGGAGTGCATCGGGCGGCGTGCCGAGCGCGACTGTTGCGCAGAACCCAGCCACACCCGCTGTTGGTGGTGCTGCTAGTGCGTACAACGGCTTCCGTGGCGCGAGCTCGACGAACGTCGCTGGTATGCCTACGCCGCCACCGGTGGCTGCGTGGGGCGCTGCGGCAGTCGGTGCCGGTATGATGATGGCAGCCATGTGAGGAAGATATGGTCAGACGAGATATCCCTCTCTTTGGTGGTTTTGTATTGAGCATTGGCATAGCGGGCGTTCTTTTGCATCTGCACCTACCACGGGTGGCAGCTGGGTATTTTCTTTGCGTTGTCCCGCACAGGATAATGTGGGCTGAACGTATGGTTGAAAAGAATGACTAGATGTATGTAGAAATGACACGATCATATGACTCCCGATACAGTTGCTCTAACTCACTTCTTGATTTGCAAAAGTACGTCTCAGGAGTGGTTGATCGAGTTTGGACAACTCTCGTTCTTAGTAAATGAAACGGACAAGTAATAATCTAAACGACCTTGATCGACACCATCGTGGCCCTTGATTGGACCGTTGGTATCTGATGGACACGACATCGTCAAATGCGAAGTAATATTGAGGTCTTGATGGCTCGCATAGTCGATGTAAAACGAATTCTGCAGAGTGAGCCTCTCGAGTTTGTTGAAATCCACGGTCCCTGTGTTCTCGACGGTGTATATTTGGGAGACTGGCCAGCCGGCTGTGAGATACGAGACCACCGCTTGCTGCAGGATTGGCCAATTTCGAGTGAATCCGATGAGAAGGGGAGCAGGTTCATCTCGGAGTTCATCCCAAGTCTTTGATGTGTTGTAAGAAGGAATAGTCGGCAAATTTGCAGCACTTGATGCATTGAGCGCCCTGGGAGGGTTCTCCGTCACCAGTGGTTTTGCGATGGTGTCGGTCGATAGATTGGCTCTGGCGAAAAATGAGCTGCAGCCACAGGCGGTACACACTCACCGAGGAGCGACAGATCTGCACGAAGGATAGAGAGTGCTGCAATGAAAGCGATTACTGCCAGGAGACTGAGGGCTCGCCTGAGTGTGAACGCGGACAACAGCATTGAAACACTGAAAATACTCGCGCCAGAATACGCAGGAAATGACTTGCTGTGCGAAACGTCAATTGTACTGGCATTTGTTCAGCATTGCTGGTGACGCGGTGCAAATGCAAGCTCCAGGGTCGTCAAAACAGTGGCGTACACACGGAGGCGAACGCCTCTTGCCTCGTCAAAGACTTACCGACCCCTGATCATTCCTGGCAGGTATGCTAGCATCAACACCCTGCAGCTACTTATCGTAGTGTCTTTCGAGGCTTATCTGCAAGTAGAGGTGGAAGTCGATGTTCCAGGGCCCGCAAACAGACTTTGGCTTGTCTGCCTTGGGCTTGAAAATGCCGTTCGACTTGATGCATGCGCGTATGGGCAATCTGAGGCATTCGCGTAAAGTCTGGGGAAGAGCCTGTTCAAATTGGCACAGATGTCTTCTACTCTTTGACCGGAGCCAACTGAAAGAGTATCAGATGGGTCTGGGGTTCTGCCACGTGAGGTGCTAGACGTCGACAATGCTGACTTCGCTCCTGACGGAGACGCGACTGGGGCGATCCGCCTTATTTTGCGTCTCATCGACAATGTGTGTAACTTGAAATGGGCCTCATAAGTACTGTCATGACACCCTATCGCCGGCATCTGTTGGCTTCTATAGCACGAAGATCAGGGAACGGGTCCGCCTGGCAAGGGTTCGTGTCAACAACATCTGGCCAATTCATTTGCCACCGTAACGAGCTTCACCTGAGCACCGTGTTGCTCGACAATGAAAGCGGCTCAGCGAGAGCGAGTGCGGATGAACAATCTAATGTTCAGCGCTTTACCGTTGGAAGACACCAGTGGTTTATCGCGGCCGTGCTGTCCTAATTCCATTGACCACTCATGAAAGACCGGGTGGATGATTTCTGGTCCAAGGTCCTGTATAATGCATGTTGACAACAATTTCGAAGCTTGATCATGCTTTGATGATCCTTTGCATGTTCGAAGTGATCAGGACGACAGCATCATCAGCGCGACGTTTGAAGTCGAATCTTATTCATGGCTGAGGCCTGGTCGCAATGCGTCTGGCATGCTCCAAGAGAGGTACTGACAACAACTCAATTCCCACTTCGTCCTTGTGAATACCCTCAGTCCAGTACGCATGTCGATGCCACCCTCGTGCAGACGAAAAGGGTTCGATGCGCATTAATGATCGGCAGGGAGTTGTCGACACTCTGACGAATCAGCGTCGGTCGCTGCAACCATGCGCCGGCAGTTTCGCGCCCACAGAGCGAACAGCCATCCCAACCTTCAAGACTACTCCAAGCTCTCCACTATCGTTAAACCATATCACTATAGTACATCTCTGCAGCGTTAATTGACTTTCGCAGCGCAATTCAAAGTCTTGTCTATGCCCTGGTCGTTCTCCTTGTCGCGTTCATGTTCCTGAGTGTTATCGCATCTCGGCAGGCCACGCGTCTAGAACGTCAGCCCAAATCAATGCGACCTTGAATTTCGCCACCAGAGCATTATCCATCTTTTTTGCATCTACTGGAGTTGTGACAGTCATGGAGAAGGGCGGGCCTGATGTTAAGGTCTCTGATCACGATCCTGAGCGTGGTCAGTCGGCGTCTGTGACCAGGACCGACACCACACAGTCGATGAGTCTCGAACAACTACCGGCCCCGGACCACATAGTTCCACCAACCTCTCATCAGACATATCCGCCAAGATGGCGCCACCGATTCACGAAATTCGTCCCAGGACCGATTCACAGAGTCTCCAATGCCGCTCTCACCTGGTTACAAGGCCCATCCCCAACTCGAACCTGGAAGATCCGACCGTTCCTCCCAAAAATCCAAACCGCACCCCTCAAACTCGTCGACCGCATCGCGCCCAAACAAATGCAAAAGTTCTGGCTTCTCATGGCCTTCTACTTCATCTGGTTCCTAATCTTCATCACCGTGCTCGACAAATCCGCCTTTTCCGCAGACATCGCAGGGTACGGAACCCCTACCCGCGTCTCCTGCGCAGCCTCCCTCTGGCAAGACAAGAACGACTGCGGTCTGAACGGCAACGACTGCCGTCCCTTTTCCAACACGAGCATGGCGTTCCGGTGCCCGGCCCACTGCATCTCAACCGAGCAGCTAAACCCACACGCAGTCGGGGCTCAGAATGTGATTTACCAGCCGCTCGTCGTCGGCGGGCCGAACGCCTCGAGTTCATCTGACAGCATCTCCTCCGCTGTCTACCGCGGCGATAGCTTCGTCTGCGGCGCCGCTATCCATGCTGGGTACATCGACGATGCAAAAGGCGGCTGCGGCGTCCTGGAACTCATCGGCACGCGATCGAACTTCCCCGCCGTGACCGCAAACGGCATCTCGAGCGTGGGCTTCAACAGCAACTTCCCACTGTCGTT
Organism: Cyanodermella asteris; assembly: GCA_900618795.1. Classification (NCBI taxonomy): domain Eukaryota; kingdom Fungi; phylum Ascomycota; class Lecanoromycetes; order Ostropales; family Stictidaceae; genus Cyanodermella; species Cyanodermella asteris. The sequence continues at coordinate 858,161 of UYJD01000010.1, forward strand.
CCGGTTCCGCGCGGGCAGTACCGCCGAATGCGTTGATCAGCGCTGGCCACTCCTCGGCGTATCAGTAACGCTCACGGCGCTCCTCGGGCTCTTCACCTCATCCCCAAAAGTGTTCTTCTGGTCCAGTTTCTGTATCCTGTTCTGGCATTGTGCGCTCGTGGCGGATACGCCGACGGCGTCGGATTACTATACTCTAGTCTCGACGGCGGTGGGGAGTTTCCTGCCCGCTGCGTTCTGCGCGGCGATCATCTACCAGTACTGTGTACGCAGAACGCTATTCGGGTTGCGGGCGCAAGTCGAGAAGACGGTCCTCTGGCTCGGACCCGCGTGGGTGGGCGTCATGAACGACTACACGTTCGACAAGATCCCGATCCAGCGGTTGACGGGCCACGATCTGGAACAACAGCCCGGCGCCATCCCGGCGCTGATCGTCATCGTCATCGTCCTGCTCGTCATCGTCCTGGGCCAGTTCTGGGTCTTGCGGCGCGAGGGTCGACTGCTCCGATACATTGCATTGTACGTCTTCATGGGCGTGTGTCTGGGTCTGTTGGCGGCGATTCCGAACATGAATCTGAGGATTCATCATTACATTCTGGCGCTGTTGTTGCTGCCGGGGACGGCGGTGCAGACGAGGCCGAGTCTGGTTTATCAGGGGCTGCTGGTGGGCTTGTTCGTCAACGGGATTGCGCGTTGGGGGTTCGATTCCGTTATCCAGACCGGTGCGGAGTTGTTGGGCGATGGGCAACTGGGTTCTGGATTGCCGATGATTAACACGCCGATCATCTATGAAAAGAACATCACTTTTGGCTGGAATACAATGTTTCCGCAAGGATCTGATGGTATTTCGGTAAGTTTCAAATACAATCTCAAAGCAGTGGCTGGTTTGTGGTCATCGTAACTGACAAGTTCTCTTTCTGCAGATCCTGGTCAATGACGTTGAACGTTTCCGTGGCTACGTCTACGACGACTTGAATAATTTCACCTGGACGCGATCCGCCCCGGCTGGCGATCCGGAGTACTTCAGGTTCGCATACATGAGCGGAAGCTCGACTTTGGATTACACGAAAGCGGGCATCTGGAGCGCGAATGGTTCCTGGACACAAATGCAGTCTGGAGCGAGTAAATAAGAAAGAGATTGTGGAATAGCTTCCGATGCCACGATGTATATAGATGATGGTAATGCCGATGTGGAACGAACATCGAAGACATACAGCTTCACCGTGAGAGATCCCGACTCCACCCAAAAAGTTCATGTAGATGTAAAAATTGTATTGTACACAAGATATACAAGCACAGAGGCCAACGAGGCGAGCCCCCTCAACTACAAGTTCTCCGATCGCCATTTGTCGGCAAGGCGATACAGAGCTAGGCCTCGTGACTCACCACCTTCCGATTCCAGGATGTTGACAGCTTTCTGCACGGTAGGACTAATATCCGCTTCGAACGCACGCTGTAGACGCTCCTTCAACTCAGGTTGCAGAGCTTCAAGCTTAGTGGCGATCTGAATGCCCAGCCAGGCCGGCAACCAGCGCTGCAACACAATGTTGGCACCAACCTGGCCATGGAATTCGAGCTCTGCGTTTTCAGCCAGGTCCAACATCTGAGTTGCGTGTACCACGGTTCTGTCGATATCGTACGAGTACGAATGGTACTTGAAGCCTTTTTCCTTAGTGACCTGCTCTGCTGCCTCGTCGGTTGCAGCTTCAGCAGACACCTCCTCCTCACTCGCTTCGGTGGTAGTTTCCTCGACTGGCTTGGCTGTTGCTCGCTCCGCAGTTTCGCGCTGCCATAGCCATCTCCGAGCAGCCGTCAATGCGAAAAGTCCACCGTGGATATCAGGCTGCTTCTTCGGGTCGTTTTCGCTCAACACTTGAAATGGAATGTGCCGCCTGTCCTGAATGGCTGCCAGCACAAACTTCATCTGCGAGATGGCCTTGTCCAGTTCAAGCGGATCGAAATCCGTCTCCAGCACCCTTTTGTTCGCGCCGACGACCATCTCTCTCGCAATGCCAATCGTCTTGATCCTAAAGTTCTTCAGGTTCGTCCTTCGGAAGCAGTCGACCACTACCCCAAGCTTGCCAGCCGCCGCTGCGATCCGGCACATCTTCTCAATATACTTTTCCCTCATCCTGAAGCCCGCGATCTGGAACTCGCGTAGTAGATCGGGAACGATGGCCCACGCATCCGGGTCATTGCGTATGATTGCGAGGATTTCATTGTAGGCTTTCTTCATATTTGGCTCGTCTGCTTTCTTGTTCAAAGGCTTCAAAGTGAATTCCTGTTTCGTTTGATCCGACTCTTTCGACTGAGAGTTTGTGGTCTCGAGCTCGACTTTGACGGGCTCCTCACCGGTGAGGTAATGCTGGAAGTGGTTGCGATAGATGAGGTGCTTTTGCGGCGTGCGGAGATGAGCTGGGACGAAGACATTTTCGTGGAGCGTGCCGAGGATTTCGTTGAATCTGGGAGATGATGTCTCGGGGAAGACTGCTATAGGACCTAGGTTGGAGCGTTAGAAGTGTAAGAGGAGGACTAGATATGGTTGTCTGGCGTACCATTTCTTCGTCGGTTCGTTGTCGACGAAAAAGACCTGCTTTGCGGTGCTGTCCTGCGCAATTGCCGCAGGCAGATTCGCCCCAGCTCCGGCCTGGGGACTGACATGCCGTGTGCGAGGATTCGGCGCGCCGTTATCTCAGCTGCGAATGTTGACGGTCTGTATGAGGTCGGCTTGGAGTCCAGGTCGAACTTCAAGACCGGAGCTGCTCGACCATCTCGAAAATCCCAAATGGGAATAGCGGCATTCGGCTGCGAGATGGCTGCGGACCCAAACTCCTGACAAGTACAACCAGCCGACCATATTCTCCGGCACTGCGATTTCTTCACAATCTGGCTAAGAGGATCAACTTTCACTCGTCGGTCTGCATTGCATAGAGTGCTGGCCTCGTCTGGGGGTTTTGTGCGGCGGGGGCTCTCAAGATGGTTGTCTACTCCTTCTACATCTTCGACAGGCATGGTACGTGAACTGAATGTATCATATATGTTCAGCAAGACTATTCCATCCTAATGAATTATTCGCATCAAGCACATCTACTGACAAACTTCCAAGCGGCGTGCATTTACAAAAAGACGTACTTGGCTGCCAGACCAAGCTCCGCATCCGGACCATCCTCAACCGCCAGGGAGCTATCAGCCGAGGATAATGCAAAGCTCGTCTTCGGAACTGTCTTCTCGCTCAGAAACATGGTCCGGAAGCTTGGCGGCGAGGAAGACAGCTTCGTATCATATCGGACGTCCCACTACAAGCTACATTTCTACGAAACGCCGACAAATCTCAAGTTCGTCATGGTCACGGACACGAAGATGAACAACCTACGGATAGTACTGCACCAGATTTATGTCAGCTTGTATGTTGAGTACGTGGTCAAAAATCCGCTCAGCCCGGTCGAGCACCCGAACGGTGAAGGTGTGGACTGCGAGCTATTTGAAGCCGGACTGGAACAGTTTCTGGTAAGTCGAGCTCATGCTCTTGGGTTTGTCATTTCATGCATGCTGATTTGTTCATCTCTAGAACACGATGGGCCTGCATCAGGCGACATAACCACTGGACGCATTCTATCCTCATTCAGGACATCAAAGTAGGCCAACCGGCCGTCCGGGTATCCATAAAAGCCGCATCGCTTCGTCCACACGGACAGGGCCGTTCAATAGAACGACTCGACCATGGTGTCCTTGTTCTTTCCGCCGATATCACCCGGACCCATACCCTCACCTAATCTGAAGACGCTCTCAATAACACTGAGTTCCGTCGCAGTGGTGTCCAGACCAGTGACAGCAAGCCAGTCATTCACAACCATCCCAGCACCCACGACCGCGCTGCCTCTGTTCACACTACCAGCAACCAGAGGCACCTGCAATAGCGAACTCAACTCATCCTGGTCTTGAATGCTCGTCTTCGGATGTACGATGCCACCCTGGTTGCTCAAGCTCATGTACGACCCCGTCAGGACATGGTCCGCGACCGTTTGTCTGAAAACCTCCACGCCCAGCACGTCGGCGACAATCTCTTCCGTTTCCCGCTCCAGATCCGGATGTACGAGCGCAACATGATCGTTTGCGCAAATGACGTTTCCGAGGGCCGATAGTCGCTCCTCGATTCGCTGAATCTTGACTGAATCTGGTAGTGTGTTTCGGAGGTGTTGGAGTTCTTGATCGGTGGTGGAGGTGGGGACGAGGAGGCCTTTGCGGTTTCCGGCTGTGAGGCGGCCGATGATGCGAGTGCCTGCTATCGTGGCACGGCACATGGGAATGACATCTTGAAGCTCTGCTTCAAAGACACTGGAATCACATCAGAACCACAAACTCGCCATGACGTGCGATATAGCCTTTGCAGCGGCTTACCTGTAGAAGTTTTCTGATGCGCCGACGGCGACAAGGCAATATGAATTTGTCAAAGTAGAAAAGACGCCAACGCTGTGTACGTCGTCAGCGTCCATACAAATCACTTTCCGCCGTGGCGGGTAGCTTCTGCACCACCTCAGAAGCGGGGTGGAACTGACTCGTTGGAATTCTCAAACTGTGCGCGCACAGCCATGGTGTCTAGAAATGAGGTTTGATCGCCGGGGAGTAAGGATGTTATTTTGACGAGTTTGAAGGGAGAGCTTTTGTGGACTGGTAGTTAGTGTGCGATGTAGTTGGTCGTGTGCTTGTTGCTTGAGCTCGAGCAGAAAAGCGGTGCTCGAAAGGCTGCACTTATGATGCTTGCGAGCCTCAGAAGGCACGACCTGCGTTTGGCGGCGGAAAGCTACTCCGCCGCCTTGGCTTTGCCGCCGAACGATGCGCAAGAGTCATAAGCTTGCCGCTATCCACCCTTTGGGAAGACTGTGTATCACTCATCCTCGCTCATGTCGTTCATTGGTACATGTCGTTCGTACTTGGCACTGAATAAGCCTTGCCACTCATGTTGAATCAACCATTGTGACTCTTAGGCTTCCACGACGGCTCCGGCCCTGATATCGGTATGAGTCCTTGGCTTCCAACCTATCTAGGAGGGCACTTGTGTCAGATTATACGTGTGGAATTCGACAGGCCGACCATTAGATGGGATCATGCTCGGAATTAGCTCTGGGACATGGCAGGACATGATTTGATCATCAAGCGTAGAGTCCCGGAGACTAGGTGCTGACGACGGTACAAGTCAGTGCATTACGGTATCACCCACGAGTACTTCTTTATGCAATTCCCCACCTCGATTTGAACCCAATTCACGTGGCCTTTGATCCCTAGGACTCGCAATGCGTCCATGTACTCGTCATATATTGGCTGTATACAATGTCGGTGCAGACGGTAGATAGCATCACAGTCCCTTCCAGCACTTTCAGGAGCCCCACGATCGCAGCAGCTTCTATTCAAGTCCTTTGCAGATGCTTGTGGGATGGTTTTTGCTGAAAATGACTATATTCGAATTGGAGAGATCGCTGTCTATTCTAATTGTGCCATGATGGACTCGATCCTCGAGTCTAAATACCATAACGCCCAATTGCGAAACTGCGCTCCATCTTCCATCTTCGATTCAATCCGGCTCAGAACGTTGGCAGCAGGGTCAAGTGCCCGAGAAACGTCTTGCGCAAACCAAGGCATTCCCAAATCATCGGTATCGGCCTTGCTATCGTCAGAGTGTGCCGTCACGGCCTCAATTTCCTAAATGCCGCGACGGGGAAGTGGAGCTCGAGTCTGGATTGCAATAGTGGCCTCCTCGTCTTCATCTTCGGTCTCCTCTTCGTCGTCTTTATTTTCGCCCTCCTTTTCCATAGCAGCCTTTCCTTTGCTGCCTCCCTTTCCATACTTGACATCATCCCCATCGGTCCACTCCGCAAGACTCAGGTTGAATTTCAGTCCGATATCCGAAGAATACAGATTACCGATCCCAGCGAGCCGATGATCAATCCATGCCGTGGTTTGGGTGACACGCTGCGAAGGAGGCCCCACGCTGCAGTCCCAGTTAGCAGAGCGACTCACACAAGAACATCTCGTGTGGCTGCAAAAGGACATGCACTTACTCGTCTCTGACACCTGCGAATAATGGCGGCCAAGCAACAGCTGGTCGTTGAGAAGGCTTCGATCGCGTCTCGCTCACCTCGTCCATCAGCTTGCGAAAGATCTCACGTTGGAGCTGCTTGTCTTCGGAGTCTTCTTCAATCGGTGTTTTATTCACAGTCTTCAGAGGCTCTGATCGCAGATTTGGGTCCAGGATCGTTCGCAGCCGCCGCAATCCGGTCTTCTAGCGGGATGGACCTGTCGAGAAGTCCCGCGTATGAGGCTCTTTTGGCTGCCAAGCTGCTTCGACTTGCGCGCGGCATCTTGCCTGATGGCCTTGCTCGCCTGACGGTATGGCGTGGTGTAATGCTTGGAGTGATTGGGGTGACTGGTGTTGTGGGCTCAGCTCTCACTTGAGCCGGCTTGTCTCTCAATCGGCTTGACCAGGTCGATGTAGCTGTTCGGGGTCCAAAAGGCGTTGTCAGAGAGATGGGCGATCTTTCGCCAGCAGTGGTGTCACTGATTGCAGCAGCTGTGTTTTTCGTCGCAGGACTTGAGAATCTAGGAGCGTTGCTGTTGTTTTGCTCCTCAGGATTACACATGTTGGTCATGTTTGCAATCGTAAGTATGGATCAGCAAGTATGGATCACAACGATGTCTCAATTTAACTAATGTCGTTACAGGTAGCAATGGTACGAAGTGTTGCTTGGCGACAAAAGATAAAACGCTCAAAGATAAAAGTCCCTGGTCAATGGTTTCCTGAGTGGCCGTAGCGCAGGAACATAAGTATGTGCGCGGCTTCCATCATCTCCCGCAGCTCTTCCCCCTTCACAGCTTCACCTCGCTCATTGTGCCAAACCTGACACCCGCCTTCTTCGTTCACAGTCAGAGGCTCGCTCTTGGCCTCCACAATGTCAGCGACAGTGTCATTGTTAGCGGTTGTCTTGCGGCTGGAGTCGCGCGACACACACGGCGACAAGGCGGGCAAGCAATGATCGTCATTCACTTCCTCCTCATCCTCGTCCTCGTCATCAACTTCCATCTCGTCGACATCCGTCACCTCAGCTTCCGTCTCGTCAACTTCATGGTGAATTGTGACGCTTCGCTGTTGGCGGCTTGAGCGATGACTCGAACGAGTGCTTTGTTCGTTCTCATCCTCCTCCCGTTCCTCTTCATTCACATCTCCGTCGTCCTCGTAAAGGTCTCCATCATCGCTGTTCTCTTCTTCTTCTCCGTCGTCAGTATCGTCTTGGCCTCCAACGTCAGAGTTCTCTTCTTGTTCAGAAGCAACAGGAAGGGGAGGAGCATACGCAGCAGCGCCAGCATTTGTCGGCGCCGGAGGATTGCTGCCGATGCCTGAAGGTATCATAATTCTTTCCCTGCCTCTGCGGGTTCTGAAACTAACAGGGTCCGTGTAAACGGCCGGCTCGGAGGAATTGGAGCTCGACATGATTGCTTAAACGAGCTTTGCGATCAAGGTGCGATAGGAGATCGATTATTGCTGAATCTCTTTGAGTTGCGAAGCAAGGCTGTGGTGATTAAAAAGAGCTTCTGTTTGATTGGAATCTGATTGAGATCTCCAAGCGAAGGATTGCTGCCGAGTTGAGTTGAGTTGAGTTGAGTTGAGCTTCTGAAACCAATAGTCTGGCGCTAAATACACGAAAACTCCTCTCGCAAAACATCTCCATCTCGTGAAGGGGCGATTGTGATGCCGCTCTGCTGCCTTGCCACTGGCTTTGGGTCTTCACGGCGGGCGACCACTTGCGTGTCGCTGAAGCGCTTCCGAATTACGCATAATGCAGAGTACAATGACGGTAGGTAGAAGAAATCTCAGATGGGTGACGTTGGATCTGCTATCTGGCGATGCCGAGTGCGGGACGTGACGGAATGTGCCGTCAAATGTGCAAAAGTGCAAGGTAGATGCAGAATTGCAAAGACGCGTCACGAAAGTCGGCATCGAGTGAAGTGCAGATCAAAAAAGCTCTCACACTTCGACAGCGCGAGCATCCAAGGCAGGCGCGATGAAGCATCACGCACGCTCTTTCCTGATTCGTCAAGTAGGCTCAACCGCTAAGTAGGTAACACAGCTCGACTTGACTCAATCTTCCATCTGGGTTTTTTCGCTTCCACGGCCAGAATTGCGCCGCACCTACAGCATTCCCGACCGATCATCTCACAAAATCCGGCAATGACGAGCCAACAATCGAACAATAGCCAGAACCCCGAGCCGGAGTCTGGCACTCTCAGCACGGCCATCCGAGAGCCACCGCGGAAAGGAGAATCAGAGTCACGCGAAGACCCCTCGCGTGACGCCACCGCACCAGTCACGGCCGGGGCCAATGATGCTTCCACAACACCACCGTTGACGGAAGCACAACAGCGGATCGCGGTAAGGCAAAAGTCCGAGTCGAATGACGCTCAGTGAATGCAAGACTGACCAAAAGTCTTTCGGGTTACAGGCGAAATTGAGAGAGAAGATTTCGACCCTGGAAGAAAGCATCGCGAACGTGGAGCAGGAGAAGGCCGTTGTAACGGAGAAACTGCGGTATGTCTCGATCATTTTGTTGTGGTCGGAGTCCTTTGCTCGACAAATTGCATCGGAATTTGCTCTCAAAATGTCCTCGAATGAAACGGATATGAAACGTGTTTTCGGTCTGACATTGTTCGTTCGACAAAGATTCGGATGCGGCTCGAACGGTCAAGGACCATATCCGTCTACTGCATAGATACAACGAGATCAAGGATGGGGGCATGGGGCTGTTGGGCATGATTGCGGAGCAGAGGGGCGTGAGGGTTAAGGAGGTGATGGAGGAGTTTGCTGTCGGAGAGAAGGACTGAATGACTGCGGATCTATCATTGAGTGCAACACGTTGCCGGTTGGGGGTACGCCCGCGTTTGTACACCAGCATTGTCGCGATTTGCCGTCGAATGGGAAGAAAAAATCATGGCAAGACTGTGCTACACAGTTTTGTATATATATATATATAGTGTGCAAAACCGGGGATGTGGCTGAATATTCTCTCAGGCAACTGGAGCGGTTTGGAGTTCCACGATAATAAGATGGAAGTATCGTGTGCTCGTCCGGAAAGCAGTGGAATACATTACAGACTGCCCTTTTACCTCTAACATGCTGCTTGAGTAAAGGGATGTTTGATATAAGCGTCACTCATCGGGTCCTCACAGCAGCAAACCTCGTCTTACCTAAGCGGCTTGGGCTGTCCAAACTATAATCCGAGCTTTCAACGCTCTGGTGAGCTCGCACCTCTCGGGACTGGCCGTACGACAAGATAGTCCTAGCTTCGGCCGAGGCAATCATCAGTGATAAACAACATCATTGTCCCGAACAAGTGGGTACATGAACAGCGTGAAAGGCTGCCATGCAGTGAGCGCCATGCAAAGCCGTCACCCCGTCCAACAGACAGGGATCATTGTCGCCATGATCGCAAGCTGACGAGGCTGATGCCACCAAGATGCCTCGCCATGTCTGGCGTCTCCAGTGGCGTCCGTCAGGCCATTGCCAGAGTCGTTGGCAGTCCAGGCCGTGGATCTATGCAGTGTGTATCGTGTATCTATCTGACAGCGACGCCACAATATTCAACTGCGGAGAATCGGAAGCTTAAGGTTTGTGAACTAGGTCTCTCGCATGTGTGCGACAATTGTTGTACGAACATGCCTGTCAGAACCGTCGCACACACACGCTTGTCAAGACTGTCGCACAGACAGGCTTGTCATGCGGTGCCGAACTTGCAGTAGGGAACGACAAGTCCATCGAAGGTGTCCCTTGCGGCGCAGGATACTGCTAACTTGATGAGGCAGGCATAGCTGAGACGTTCATTGAGGATCAAGTCCTTACACGCAAATGCCGTCATGTCATGTGCAATAATATGGTGCAAGGCATTTGTGGATCTTGAATACCAGCTTTTGTAAATCATCGGATCCTTGCGATTGTACAAGCGCGCAAGGATGCCAACATCGCCATTGATCGGACGGTCGCGAGTGGCTCACCAGCAGTGAGACAAATCAGTGTAAATCGAGTGAGCTTCAAGCAAGACATGCGACGCCCATGGGCCGCATCCAAGGCCGGCGCTCAACTTGTTTCGACGTAGACCCCAGGATGGAGGCCGAATAGGGAGAAGTGAGGAGTTGGGGTGCGTCTCGGCACCAACGCCAATGCATATCCATCTTGCTCCACATGGCCAGATAGCAGACCACGAAACAAGTGGCTGTTGCGAATTTGCCTCGCGGCGTCAGTATAGCCTTGTACAAGACAAGTTCTCACAAGTAAAAAAGTATCGACGCGTCAGATTTGCTGGGGCTCTAATGATCAACCGGAGCATTGGCCGCCATCTCTGCAAAGCTCGCGGTCAAGAGAAAACTCCTCGCCACAGGTCAGGGGTAAGCCATGCGAGGAAGACCGTTTAAGACTTTTTGTGGATAGGCTACGTCTCTAGTTGTGGATGGAACGAGCCAGGTCAAGGATCGACATGGGACACGGGGTTCAGCCCGTTCGAAAGGTTTTCTCACCTAACAAGGTATTTATGGAGCACATCGCACTTTGACTTTACCAGCCATCTGTCAAGCTTACGAGGCATTCCTTGGCAACGACCGAGATCTTCACAGGCTGCGGCTATGACTGGCGCTCTTCATGCCAGATGACTGCAAATCCTGGGCCTGCTTACAGGAGTGCAGCCGTATAGGAGACCGAATTTTGATGTGGCCAGCCAGTTTGGAAATGTTTCTTATCGTTGCGAGCCAGAACGCACGACATGTTTGTTCACGATAGGCATGACGAGGCTGTCGGCGTGATATCCATGTCTCGACAGTGTCGCAGGTCTGGCCGCAGCATGGCCGCGCAGTGTGCTGTTTGAAGGCGTCGTTCGAGAACAAAACGGGCTTCAGGGCTTCACGACGGCCGAATATGGCGCAAAAGACGGGGCTGACGGCTTGCGATAAGGCACTCGCAGGTGTGAGTAAGCTTTGAAACGTGGTCGAGCAGCCGACTCCTGCAGGCTCGGCAGTGTGGCGGGCAATCGATAATGCGCGGGACTCCGGGAGCGAGGCGAGACAGTGACGGTGGATGTGGATGACTGATGCACGGGGGTGTGTCGTTGTGGAGAAAAGATGGCTGTGGTTCAGGGAAACCAGGGAGTTCAGGGCGAGGCTGAGCGGGAGTCCTGTGGGTGTGTGGATGCTTGGTGGAACTCGTCGCCATGGCGATGCAACATGCTGTGTCGCAGAGTCAAAGGACCCGAGTTGGACAGCGTGTGGGAGGCGACGTCGCCATGCCATATGCCATCTCTTTGTGAAGCTGTTCTCGCCTGCGCGCAAGGAGGACTTTGAGTCGAGGTGGCGTTGGAGTGTCGTTGCTTGGGAGATTTCTGGGCTTGTGTCGGAAAAGCGTCCAGACGAAGCTTTTGGTTTAGATTGCGGCTGGCAGACGCGACCGGCCGGATCCTGCGACGGCCCAATCACAGTCGGCCGTTGAGCCTGTCAATCTGCTTCATTTTATCAGCAGCCGAGTTGGAGGAAAAGGAGAGACGAGCGTCGTATCCTGTCGTCTGCCCACCGGCCGCCAAACGGCGGTGGTCTGGAAACGTGCTGCAATGCCACGCATGAGGATCATCTAGAAGACGTGCAGATGATGCTTCGACGCAGACGTATGTAGTACAGCACGCTTGTCGGTGGGCTGAGCAGCATGGCGGATGGCAGCGCCGCAGGGCAGCGTGAAGCTGAGACGCGGCTGACTCGACGAGCTCGACAAGTCGGCTGGCCAGAAAGGTGGAAATGCGACCGCGCTGCTTCCTATCACTCTGTTCCTTTGCATCCACCCAATCGGCCTGCCTGTGCCCTTTGCCTTTCTTGGCCGCGAGCGAGATATACTAATATCCTGCCCAGCTCGTTTCCCTCGCTGGCCGTCTCGTTTTTCCCGCCATATCCCCAGCAAACGCGTCAGGTCGAGGCGAGTATTAGCTCAAAGTCACGTCCTGCTTGGCTGCCGCGCAACCCGTCCAGCCTTTTTTTTTCCCTCTCCTTTGCCGCGCGACAAGACCAACTGTCTCCCTGCACCACTCCCTCTTCCCAGCCTTACGACGCCTTAGAACCCCATACGCATTGCCTAATACCATAATCCTGCCCTTCGACCAAACTCGACCGCCACCAGCCCGGCCGCGGAGTCTTGCCTCCGGCGCGGCTCTCGCGTGACCCCAGAAACAGCTCTTCGCGAGCTTCACCTCGCCATGTTGTCGTCCTTGGCTATGGACCCGAAGAGGGTCATGATGTCTCGATGGGGCAACCTCCTCGCCTGCTTTGCTGGCTTTTTCATCTTCTTCTTCACATTTTGCCATTTTCTAGGCACGCCAGCGTCAGAAAATGTCTATTCGCCTTCATCCGAAGCTCCAGTCGCAACACCGATGCCTGGAAAATCCTCTATAATAATACCCGCATACCACGAGGTCGACTCGTTACGACCTTTAATCAAGAGGCTTGTTGCCAAGCTCTCGACCGGCACCGAGATCATTGTGGTCGACGACAACAGCCAGGATGGAACTGAAAAGGTGGTCAATAATTTCAAATATGTCGATGGATGGAACGTGCATCTCATCACGCGCACGAACAAGTCGGGCCTCTCTTCGGCAGTCATCGACGGCATGGCCGCTGCTACTGGCGACGTTCTGCTGGTCATGGACGCCGACGGACAACACCCGCCAGAGGCTGCTGCAGCTTTGTTGAGAGCTCTTCGCAACGTGCCCAGGGCTCTCATGGCCATGGGACGGCGCGAGAAGTTGGACAGCGACTGGCCATGGTACCGTCGTATCATGTCCTGGGGCGCCACAAGGATGGCCAGCCCTCTCGTTGGAGGCAATGTCCACGACCCCATGACCGGTCTTTTCGCCATTCGTGCTGAGGTCTTCAGGAAGTCGCGCCCAATCAACACCAGCGGTTTCAAGATTGCGCTGGAGTTGCTGTTGAAGAGCGTTCTCGTCCGCAACAACTGGCAGAGCGACTTTGACGAGCGTGTCATTGAAGTCAACTATACCTTCGAGACGAGAAAGAGCGGCTCCAGCAAGCTCGGTTGCAAGGTCATCATCCAGTACGCCCTGCAGCTTTTCGGCCTCTACTACTGGCGCCTGGGCATGTTGCTGCCAATTGCTCTCGCAGGTGCCGCAACTGCCTGCGTCTACTCTCTATTCTCCGTCTACCAAGGCGTCCGCGGCAGACAAATCTACGAAAAGATACGTCGCATGAGCGGCGAGTGGAGCGACGACGAGGAGGCCAAGGCAATCCTCGAGAAATACCGAGATTAGCAGCCTCGACTCGACCGTTCGAGCTACTAGCGTTCGACGACTGCATTATATCAGCCTTTTTCCTTCTTCGATCTGTTTTCACATTACGGCTTGTTGCAGCGTTATACCCATTGCATCAAAACGGCGTTTTGTTGGAAAACGGGGCGGGGATTCATATGCACATTGTTGTCTGCTTGCCGCGGGCGTCATTTCCAGCCACGCGGCATCCACACAAGTGCTCAATCTTGGGAATCATTTGACCGGCGTTGTCATTACACTATAAAACGGAATGGGGGCTTTTGACGAAGAAAGCGGCCGAAACGAAGGGTACAAAAACAAATTTACTCCGAACCGGGTTGCAACCTTTTGCATCCGTGATGTATAAAAGCAACGCATATTGACTATTAATTTATGAACTTTCTGACCCACATATATCGTCGTCCTGAATTTGTTTTGAGATGCTTGTCCCCTGCAACGTTTACTTGTTTCTCCGCAACCACTTCCTTGCATACAGGCGTCACGCACTTTTGTCCTCTTGACCCGTCAGCAAAACCAATCACAAAACATAATCAGAAATTTTCGAATCGTATTCTGGCGTCCTACCCGACAGTACGGCAAGTAAGCCAGCTGCCTCCCATGTGGCACAGACGCCTTGCTTGGAATACTTTACTTCTGTATACAAGGAGTTTCGCACGTGGTGGCTCCCACGGCATTCGCACACATGCCCCCTCTATCCTATTCACAAACACAACACGTGAGCGGTCTAAGACGTTTCCGTCTCCACTTTCCTCTTTCTCTGGCACTCCTTTCGAAAACGTCGACTCCAGACAGACAGTCCGGCGATTTGGGAATGAGGAATGAGGAAACTCACAGTGGAAGGTTTTTTTTTATAAGGCGGCAACAGCAGTTGGCTCCGGGACAGGTGGGGTAGATGGGACTGGGCAGTATCGTTTGAAACCATTGTCGAGTCAAACATCAAGTTCTTGTTTCCTTTGACAGAAAAAGTCTGCTGCCCCCGGGGGGGGGTTTCTCCCATTTGAGAATTTGTATGAGCGTTGCTCGGGGGACGTGTGGAGCTTCAAGACAGCACGACCACGAAGAGGCAAGAAATGTCATGATCGCATCGCTTGAGCTGTACTTTTTTGTCATTCAAGAGCGCTTCGACCTTGTAGCTGGATGCGGCGATCGATATTCTTCCGTTCGGAAGGTAGCAGATGAAGATGTTGGACAATCTGGTAATAAGCAAGGTTCAGAAAATATCAGTATATAAAGAGCAATAGAAGCACGATTCACCATCGTTCATGGCCGATTAACTCAGTTGGTTAGAGTGTGGTGCTAATAGACCTGTTCTGTCAACGCCAAAGTCGTGGGTTCGACCCCCACATTGGCCACATCTTTTTGCCAAAATTTTGCCCACCGAGTACTGTAGAAAGAAAGCTCACTTCGTTTTTGTTTTGTGGCCGTGGGCGGAGGAGGGATCTGGAGGACGGGATAGGGTTTTGCCCCGCAGAAGAGCACGCCAACCTTGGCGAAGGCACGTCTGTGCTCAAAGACAATCCAGAGATTCATAGAGTGTGGAAACAAAAGCTCAATGGGGCTCTGAAGGATCTGATTCTGATTTGAGCGAGAAGAGAATGTATGCTTCGAATCATGATGGTTCTGTCGCACGGACTACACGAGCGATTCGCGGAAATGTTGTAGTGCGAGTACTTGTCCGCAATGGTCGACCTTTAACCAACGGGGCTTGCATACTTCGTCAACAGTAATGAGGAATTTGTCGACATGAACTTTTATTCTTTCCCAGAAAGATTACTAGTCTGCCTGACTGAATCCTTTTCCGCCGCCCTCTCTCCCCATCCTAATCAGATTCTTTCTCATCCCCTCCGCCCTCCGTCTCGCAACTTCTCCCAATCCCTCAAACCCGCAGCCCTCAATCCAGTCCCCGACTCCATGCTGCAACACATTCCTCGCCCTCTTCCCCTCCTGGCCCCTTCGACTGATGCTCCCGTGCAATGTCGCCCGTTCTTTCGTCGAGTCATACTTACCCCGATGCAAGATATCATTGTCGTAGAAAACCACATCGCCAGGCTCGAGATGAACCTCGAGCTGATCTGGAAGCACGTCGTGTATGCCCGCGGAGCGCTCTATGGGTGTCCTGGCGCGGGCGTGCGAGCCCGGGATCACGATCAGGGAAGTATCGGGGTAAAGCGCGAGGTTCCATTGCGTATGCGTATAGCAGCTCGGCTTCCGGACGGGAGCACCATCTGCGGACAACAAACCCAGGGCAGCACGTTCCTCGCCCGGCGTCGCCGAGGGCGGGACATCGTCTCGATGCCAGCGGAGCTCGAATTCGGAGTCTGGGCGGACGAGCAGGTTGTACAGCTCCATCACCAGTTCCTCGTCGCGCTCGCCGCCGTCACGCGCTTCCTCTCCGTCCACGCCGAGAATCTCCTCGACTACGGCGAGGAGTTTCGGGTCGAAGTAGCTCTGTGCGAAGAGGTCGCGCCCGGGCTGGTCTGGGTGCATGAGGTGCTGTACGCCCCAGATGCCTTCCGGGCCTGGGACGCTGGGCCAGGGGGGGAATTGTTTGGGAAGGGTTCGGATGAAGGGCCATTTTCCGGCCCGGGCTCGGGAGGTGGAGTCGGCGCAGGCGGAACGGAGAGCGTGGACCTCGGATGGGGAGAGGAGAGATTTGACGACTACGTAACCGGTCGAGTGGAGGGCGGAGAGGTGTGGTGCGGGATCTGATACTGTGTTGGTCGTTGTCGTGGTTGCCGTTGCAGACATGTTGACTGTGGTCGGAGTCGATGTATGGTTGTTCTAGGCGGAATGGTATTGGACTAGATCGATTAGACTTGTCGGACCTCAATGATAGTTTCGATTGCTATACGTTCCTCAAAGGTCGAAAAGGACATGAAGAGTTTCAGATTGCAGACCATTGGCTCCGAGAAAGCAAAATATTCAGTGTGCCATGCCGCCGTCAAGTGCGGGGCCGGAACATATCCGAATTGAGGGTGCAAGGAAGTGTGGGAACCGATGAACAGCGAATCACGAAGACAACCAAAAACGCTCGTGCCCATGAAATCTGAGCATCTCGATGATCGATATCGGCGGACTTCAATTCGCGTGATTATAGGGACTTGCATGAACGAAGAACGATCAAACTCAGCAATGTAGGATCCACCAATTGGTCACACGACTCATGCCCATTTTGCTCATTGGGGGTTTTCATGTAGAGGCATACAATGGCAATAGCAGCAAGTCGTAGAGGCTACCGTGCCATTGCAAATATGATGCCGACTAGCATGCAACAGGACTTCTTCGCACCGTCGTGGGTCAAGAACACACCCTCACGCAGCCCGGAAAGGAGTCGATCGCGGACAAGAAAAATGGGACCTTCACTGCTTGATTCCTCCTTCAGACCGGGGCTTTGACCTCCTGAACGAGCGCATGGACGCATACGCTACCTACATTTCCCAGTACAGGAATAGTGGCGTTGGCATGGTCGGCTCGATCTGGGTGAAAGTCCTGTACAGTATCTGTGTCGCTGTCGTAGCACGTCGCATCGTCGAAGCTTTGGCGTCGCGTCCTCTTCAACCATGTCACCACACATCGGAACCGTGGGAGTTGGTGGCGCCAGTGAGTGCGCCCCGATATTCGAACCGGGGCAAGCTTGCTGCTATTGTCTCGAGTTTCGATGCCCTTGATAAGGTCCTCACGCCAATAGCGAGGCCTGAGTTAGGGCCATTGTCTTGCATTGTGTCGTCATGATTGTGCTTTGCAAGTATGGCCAGTACCTTTGCGCCGGCCTTTCGTTCACTGGAGCAAGTCTGGCAAATGCCGACTACGCTGGTGAAGCAATTCTTCACGATATCCGACTGTCCCCACTCGTCGTCGATTACCTAGTAGTAGTCTGTCGTGGCGCAGAACGTGATCAACATGTGAGATCAAAGCTGAATGTCGATCAGTACCCACACCAATTGGCCAGCAAGAGCTTGCAACCATCGCCTGACCCCAAACCCCTATTATTTCCAAAGCAAAATCTGTTCTGCTACGAAGCGTGTCACCGAACCGGTCATTTCCCCCCTTTCCACGCCTATTTGGTACACATAATGCTTCTGGCCCCCACCGCTAAACCTTCGCGAAGCATAGTCGGGTCACACAAGCGGCCGCCGGTAAGAGGCGGCCGCTCAAGGTCGGTCTCTGAACTTCTATTGGAGAGATGTGGAGCAGCATCTACCACTCTGAATACTGCGACGATCACAGAGGATCGAAGGGCCGATAGGAGAACCACACAATGTCACTCTTTCCATGTCCTGTCGATCCCTGCTCCGAGCCGTGAGCCTCCAATGTTCCTTGCCGGAGAATCGGTCATTATGGCTTGATACTTGTATATTGGACTTGGTCGACTGTTTTGCCAACTGAAATTCACCCACTTCCACGAGCGCTTCCTTCGATCCTCCAGCCCTGCCTCCAACGGCCATGGCTTCTCGCGAGGAGCTTCCTCCCGGCTCGGACGACTATATTGGGTACCGGCTGCTTGGCGTTGGCGCTGCCTTCATTGGCATACAGACTTTGTTCATCCTTTTGAGAATATACGCTCGCCACTTCCATCGTGCGAATAATGCGAAGCTTGATTGGGATGACTACTTTCTCTATCCGGCTGTGGTGTGTTCGCTGGCCGTCGCCGGACTTATATGCTGTAAGCTCCCAAGCTTCGCACTGCTTCAATATAGATTCCGTTGCTTGGGGACCAGCTTGTGCTTGCAATGATGTGACTTCGGACGCCATTCGTGGTCCTCGAGTCTTGTGGATGCAATCACGTCGACCTTGACCCGTCTTACTGACTCAAATACAGCAATCGTGATTGATGGCAAAGTCGGCTACCACATTACCTACCTCGAATCAACCCAGCCCGCCGTGATCCGCACCTACACCAAAATCCTCTTCGCCGTCGAAGGCGTCTACCTTGCCGCCGAACTCCTCTCCAAACTATCCATCCTCTTCCTCTACCTGCGTTTCTTCCGCGAACCCGCCTACCGGCTCGCCACGCACTGCCTAATCGGCATCATCATCGCAACCTGGATCGGCGAAACCGTCGCCTGGGCCCTACAATGCAACCCGCCCTCCGATTTCTGGAACAAAACTCCCGAAGAAGGCCACTGTTTCAATCGCCAGCTCTTCTACGGTTTTTTGAACGTGCCGAACATAATTACGGATATTGCGGCGTTGGTTCTGGCCGGGTTGATGGTCAGGAAACTGAAATTGACGAGCGCGCAGAAGGTCGGCTTGCTGCTTACGTTTATGACTGGCCTGATTGGGACGGCGGCGAGTCTGGCAAGATGTATAACCTTCTTCGCCGTCTCGCCGTTCACGGACGCGACGTGGAATAGCGTCATTCTCCTGATCTGGACCGTCGTCGAGCCGGCGACCTACGTGGTCGTGGCCTGTCTGCCATCCCTACGCATCCTCGTTCGAAGCAGAAAGGGCGGGTCTGGCGGAGCAGCGGGAGCGATGTCTGGTGGAACGGCGGGCAGTGCTGCCAATACATACAACACGAACAAGAAGCACAGGTCGACGTTGCAGGAGAATATTCCGCTCAGTCAGAGGTTGTTCAGGAATGGCGAAAAAAGAGAGTTTTCCAAGCTGGATACGGGGAGTGAGACTTCGACAAGCCCTTTTGCGCGAACTTGGAACGAGCATGGCGGGATTACGGTCACGAGTGATGTTCAGCTAGAGGGTGGGCGGTCGTCGCCTATATGATCTGTGCTGGTTGAGTAGAGTTTAGGAACTGAAACGAATGTCAACGATCTGAGGGTATCGGCCCAGTTGTGACGGATTTCCAAAGCCTCGAGATGTGATTCGTTTCGTGTGGGTGATTGCCTTATCTGTCTTTGAACCGCCCTTGGACGTCCATGTTCACGTCGATGGAATCTCACTTTTTTTTGGGAAGTGCTCAAAATGCAAAATACGGCTTCGTTTGTTCTTGGCTTCGCATTAGGCTATTCGTAGAACAGGGCTGACCTGACCCTTGCTGTGCTTACAGGGAGCAGACGCTTGTCTCGACTACAACGCAAGCCGGTCAGAATTTAATGTAAAGCAATCTGCTGACTGTGCTACAAGTCTGGTTGGAGTAACAGAAAGCAAATGGCGTTTCGGTAGATCTGCGGTTGGCTGCGCTAAAAGCGTGTCCGAGCTTCCAAAAAGTTATTTTCCGCCTTACAAGAATGAATCCAAGTACGCCCAGCTCTATTCCTCGAAACGTCTTGTGCTTCGGTGACCAGGTGCGAGCATCTAAGTCTATCCGGTTCGATCGTTCTGGTGTTGGGCTTTTGTCGGGCCGAGTGCAGGCTCAATTCGGACTGCTTCATCGTTCGCCCACGACAGAAAATGTCGGAGTTTGAAGCTCTTTCAGACGCCTTTGCTCAGGAGTTCCTTGCTCAGCCCGGAGCCAACGTCCATTCGGCTCTCAGACTCTCCGATCTCCGAGATCATGGACTAGGTCGAGGCGTTGTCGCTACTGCAGACATTCCAGCAGACACGGAGCTTTTCACCATCCCCAGAGAATATGTCATGAGCGTGGACCAATCGATTCTCTCCTCCAAGCGCCCGCAAATTTTCGACGACCTCGATGTTGATTCGAACGATATCCTGCCGAAGCCATGGCTGAATCTCATCCTGGTAATGCTCCACGACTACTTCCACCTGTCAGACTCGAAATGGAAGGCGTACTGGGCTGTTTTGCCGACGACCTTCGACACGCTGATGTTCTGAAATGACAGCGAGCTAGACGAGCTGCAGGGCAGCACGGTGAGGAATCACATCGGCAAAGACAAGGCCGACAGACTATTCACCGAGACCCTCATCCCCGTGATACGACGGAATAACGCCGTGTTCTCGGCGTCATCACTGTCGGACGACGAGTTGCTGCATCTTTGCCACCGCATGGGCAGTCTGATCATGGCGTATGCCTTCGACATGCAGATGCATCAAGACTCCGACGACGAATCTGGCGAGGATGGTTGGATCGAGGACCGCGACGCTGAGGTGGCGATGGGCATGGTGCCGCTGGCGGACACGTTGAATGCGGATGCGGACTTTAACGCTCATGTCGAACACGAGACTGATCGGTTGGTCGTGCGTTCATTGCGGCATATTCACGCGGGAGACGAGGTGTTGAACTACTACGGCCCTCTACCGAACTCGGATCTCGCGAGGCGGTATGGCTACACCAGTACGCTGCACGCACGATACGATGTCGTCGAGGTCTCATGGGATCTGGTATTCAAGGTACTCACCGAGCAGCTAGGCCAAGTGGACCCCAGTGGCGAGGACTTGGAAGACAGTCTCGTTCTGGAACGGGACAGTGGGGAGCCGGATGATATGGGACGGCATACGACGATTGCGGAGTTCAAAAGCTTCCCCGACGATCTCGTTAATCAGGCTACGGAATTTGCCGCTCGGGCACTCAAGATTGATATGGAGAAGCTCAATTCGCGAGACAACAAGAGTTTGAAAGTGGCTTTCTTACGAATCATGCGACAAGTGATTGAGCTGAGGTTGAAAGACTATCCAACGACCGTGGAGGAGGATGAGGCGCAGCGATCAATGGGTGGATTGTCGGCGAGGAAACGAATGGCAGTTGACATCAGACTTGGAGAGAAGAAGCTACTCAGAGAAGCACAAGACTATGTGCAGACCCTGCTGAAGAAGTACGATGCAGATGGCCAGGGCAAGCACGGCGCCGGAAGAGCAGTCGATCAAGCCAGGGAGCACAAGAAGAAACGCGGCTGATCAACTTCGACATACTCAATTCAATACACGCAGGTGTTGAACCCACACCGACCTTCGAAGGTCTAGCAAGAGTCTGTCACGGGCAAGATACCAAGAACCTAGAGATTCACACTACAACAATCATGTCTAATCTCGCTCCAACGATCCGAAACCTCTCAGTCATCCCCGCTAAATCGAGCTCACCGTCAACGTCGTCCCCGCATCCACAATCATATTCTCCCCATTCACAAAACTCGCGGCCGGCGAGCTCAAAAACAACACTGCATTAGCAACCTCATCCGGCCCCGCAGCCCGCTGCAACGGCGACAACTTCCTGATCATCGCACCCAACGCCGGCACCCTCGCCAAACTCGCCTGCATCATCGGCGTATCCACCCAAGCGGGACAGACCGAGTTGACGCGAATATGCTTCGCCAGACCATCCATGGCCGCACTGCGGACCAACCCAATGATGGCGTGTTTGGAGGTCACGTACGGTAACATGCCGGGCGCCGGGATGAAGGAGTTGATGCTGCCGAGGACGACGATGGAGCCGCGGCCGAGACTGCGGGTGCCGTGTCGGGACGTGTACGAAAGGGGCTCCTGGACGGACATGGCTCGGTTCAGGGCGCGGAGCGTGTACATTGTGCCGTTGACGTTGGTGTCGATGGTGGATTTGAAGCCTGGGGTCTTGACGTTGGCGGTGACTGCGCCGGATGTGTTGCCTACCTGTATCACGACCACGAATGTTAGCTTCTCGCTCAAAGAAACGACCATTTCAGGTAGGATATTACCCCCGCGCTGTGCACTGCATAGTCGATTCGTCCAAATTCCGTCTTTGCGATTTCGACGGCCTCGTCGACTTCTTCGTTCGTCACGTCGACCTTGATGGCGATGGCTCGGTATGCGGGGTTGGAAGCGAGCTTCTTACTTTCTTCGACTGCCTTCTCGGCTTCTTCGAGATTCAAGTCTACGAATGCAACACCAGCGGCGCCGGCTTCGGCGAAAGTCAGCGCCGACTCCTTTCCGATGCCTTGGGCTGCCTGTGAAATCCGGTCGGTTTTTCTAGCCAAGTCTATATCTCGTAAGATGGGACAAATTTCACCCCGGTGATGAATGCGAAGCCAGACAGCTTATATCGAGACATGGCTGTTAGAATGAAACGTGTTTGTTTTGGTGAGAAGTACGGATCTATTCAATGCTCCTTGCAAAGGTGTGGTTTTAGTGAAGCCGAGTCGGCGGAAAACTTGTCTAAGCAAGTTGGAATGTCGACGGCCGTAAAAGACGTGACCGGTTTGCGTAAGCTGCGGCGGGTCTCTCTTTTGTTTCGAACTCAGGCCGGCAACCAGGTCAGGCCGGGTCGCACAAGCTGGGCCGCACATACGGCCGCATGAAGACCGGAAGACCGGGAAGGCTGAGTCGCAGCTCAACGCAGAACAGTAGATGGACAGTCAGATGATGGCAATCAACAGCTTGGATGGAGTTTGGTGAATTTGAGCTCGCAGGGCCCACAATTTCAATTCGCTTCCTGTTCCATCTATACTGCTACTTTAGGATTGTCGTACTTCCGTGCAAACATGCCCAAAGCCTTGATGGGAAAGATGTACTTGTAGTTGGGATAGCTGATCATACTGGAGAAACTTGTCAGCAACACATTACACTTTCACGGGGATTGGTTGTGCTCACCAGCTTTTGTTGAAGACGCCCTCGATGGCTTCCTGCTTCCATCCGCCATCCGGCTGTTGTCTCCTCATAATCAGCTCAATACCCTTTTCGATCGCCGCCCTGTTTGGACAATCGGCCTCCATCAGCGCAAGCACCGCCCAGCACGTCTGCACGACCTGCGTCTCCGCGTGCTCAACCCACTCGTTCCTCTCACAGCTCTTGTAGCTCTCACCCCACCCGCCATCTTCCCTCTGATGGCTCAAAAGAAAATCGCACGCATTCCTCACCCGCGGCGAATTTTCGTAAGTCTCACCGACACTCGCCAGCGACTCGAGCGCAAACATTGCCGCGTACGTGAAACAGATTCCCCATGCGCCGTACCATGAACCATCGGGTTTCTGTGCGTTGCGGACGTACGCAACGGCGCCTTGGAGCGTTCGTTCAATGTCCTCACGCCGGTAGTCCGGGTCGTGGGTCTTGAATATCTGCAGCGCGGTGACGACGGCGGTGGTGCATTCCGGATAGTCGTATTCGATCATGATACGTCCGAAGACCTCGGCAGCGTTGAGATATTCCATGTATTCGGAGCCGCGGATGTTTTCATAGGATGCGAAGCCGCCGGATGTGTTCTGCATGGTGAGGAGCGTGTCAATGGCGTCGCGGAGACGTTGGTCGGAGACGAGCTTGGGGTACCCGGGGAGTCGCTGGAGGAGGATCACGGACTTGACGCCTTCAGCGGTGCAGTCGCTGACGGTGTAGCCTTGGTCGCGGGTACTGAAGGCCCATGCACCCTTCCGGCGTTGACGATAGCAGACATTCATTTCGGGGACATCCTCACGGATTTGGTGGTTGTCGAGGAAGCCCAGGGCCTTGGTGAGCATGGGCTTGAAGCGGGCATCGGTGGCGAGACCGGTTTCGACAACGGCCTGGGTCAGGAATTCCGTGTCCCATGTCTGCACACCGTTTGTGCCGTTCATCAGCATACCTTCGTGCTTGACCCAGAGAAAATCATTCATTCGTTCACGATGCTTTCGAACAGAGTCGGAGCCGGGTCCGTCGTGAATGTAGCAGGCGAGGAGATTCATGGGACCATTGACGGGGCCGAGATTGGAGTAGAGCGTGTTTTCATCTTCGCGGCGAATGAGTTCGAAGGCCCAGTCCTCGGCACGCTTGGTGACTGACTCTGACCTGAAGTACGGATTCCAGACGTTGACCAGTGCCCAGTTTACGAGATTGAGCAACCAGGTCTTGGGGTGGTAGTTGTCTTTCGGGCTGATTGAGTTTCTGTGACTGAGAAAGTTGACACTCGTGGCTGGCTGGGTATAGATCTCCTCTCTGATTTGTCTTGTAAGGTCTGTCAAAGGAAAGCTGAACTTCTTGGACCAGATATAGCCTATGGGCAAATAGACTTGCCGCATGTGAATCCACCATCTCCATGGCGCGATGGGCACCCAGTCCGGCAGCAACCACAACTCAGGAGGAACCGGATTGACAGCATCCCAGTCCATTACACCCAACACGCTGAGCCAGAACTTGGCCCAATGCGGACCATAGACGGCGCCACCCAGCTTGTGAAGACAGGCACGCGCCTTGATCATGCGCGGATCTTCCTCGGAAGCACCAAGCAGACGCATGATGGTGTAGTTCATGGCACACCCAAAGACGCTGCTCTCGCCTTCAATGTGCAGTCCCCAACCTCCATCGACAGGGTTCTGACGAGCGAAGAGATAACGCTTGATCTCCGTCTTGTAGGCCTCGGGGACTTCGGTCTCGGTTACGTACCATGTGACGACCAGGCCCGGGAGCAGGAACATGGGTCCACCATACTCGCAAGCCCAGTGGCCGGACGGAAGCTGGAAGTGTGAGAAGTGCTCAATTGCATTCCCGGCGGCCTCGAGTGGAGTCTCTGGCTTGGAAAATGTTGGAAGGTCCTTGTCTAGTCAGCATCTTATTCTATATATGGTGTACAGGCACTGGGACGTCAAGCCACTGGGACGTGATCGATGTATTGGAACGCACTCAATCAGCAGCAGGGACTCACGAGCGGTAGACTGAGATGATGCCGGTCGTAGTCTGTTTGAGGCCATTTCTCGACTTCTTCATCAGTCCTCAGATAATGCCAAGTTTGTCGACCCTGTTCGTCGAGCAACCGCCAGCGCTCCATATCAGTAGCATCGTCAACAATAACGGTCGATGCTGACAGGACGTCCTGCAGCGGCTGCCCGGCAGTGCTCCTAGTCGAAACCATTGCGGCGTCGTGCTGGCAGCGTTGATTGAGCAGGAGGAAGCTGCAGGGAAAAGCGATGGAATTGCATCTGGCGGCATCGCCTGATTGGCGGAAGCTTCACTTGCCGAACACGACGTCTCTGATATATTAAAACTCTCTCATGCCGGCACCACTTTGACACATCGAAGCGCAGCACATGCACACGGGTCATATTCTGAAGCAGTAGATACACTCGGCCGACTCGGTTCCCTGCTCGATGCCGGCAGCACCGTCTGAGCACGCTCGTTGGCGCATCCGTGCTGGGGCGTCTTGGGCGTCGGCATGCGCCCGCATTCTGTTTCCATGCTCGCGTATTTGCAGATGAAACACGGCATGCTGAGCAGGCCAATGGCCGCTGCTGCCGCCCGCGTTCGCATCTCAAATCTCTGGCGGTTATCGCGGCGTCGAGTTTATTGTATTGTGGGCCACCGACTCGCAGGCGTGCCTCTCGCAGCGCCGAACTCTGATTTCTCCTCCAAACCCCACATCGCAACGACTCAATCCTGCTCCTGTTCTGCCCTGTCTCTGCATCCGTTCGTGCTTGCTGCGTTGCGTTTCAGTTGTTGCGACGTCAGCTGGCTTCGGCTACTAGTCTTTCGCACCTATCACGAAGGCTCGGGCCCGTAGGCAAGACGATGCTGATTGCTGAGATCACCTCGACTACAGGCCTGACAAGGCCATTCCGTCCGTCCCTTCGCTTTGCCCTTTTGAAGCTGAGACTACGTATCATATCCTTGCTTTGCAGAGCTACTTCCCGTCGCCTGCCGAGCATGCAACGCAACATTGTCTATGCAATGCGCGAGCTTGGGCGCAAACAGAATCGGCCGATGCATGCCCGAACTGCTTCCATCATTCCATCCATTCCCATGCCTATCTGTACCTCGCCTGCCGCGCTCTCGCCATTTACGAGATGCCTGAGCTCGCCCTGGCTCAGGCATCGGCCAGAGCTATGGCTGTTGTACTCGCTCATCACCATCTGATATTTGTCGTGAGCCGAATGCACGGGCTGAGGCCTCACTATGGTACTCGTCGCTTTCCGCCGCCACGGTGCACAACTGCCGGGGCCATATAGAGGCCGCCTTCCACGTTCCTTTGGTTCATGTCTCAGCATTCTTCAACCTCCCTTTCACACATTCTTCCCGACTGCTCGGTGACTGTCAGGCTACTCATTCCACCTTCGACGGTCCTACTGTATTTGTACTCACTGAAATCGTATATGCCGCCATGACCAAAGCCACACGGCCGTCCCTCAACGGCATCCACCACCTCAAGCTCGCCTGCTCAGATCTAAAAACGACGCACGATTTCTACACAGACGTCCTCGGCTTCTCGGCCGTACCCCAATTTACACATCGCACAAAGCAAGGAAGCATCTACGCCTTCATCCTACGAGGGCCCGCCAACATCATGGTCGAGGTCCGAGCGAATCCAGAACAGGCAAAAGTCCAAGAAGGATGGGATCCCATCACCTGGGCAGTCAAATCGCCACAGGACCTCGAGAGATGGGGCGAGTGGTTTGAGAGCAAAGGCATCAAGCACTCTCGGGTTCTCAAGGGAGTACAGGGCTGGATGCTCGCGGCTGAGGACCCTGACCGGAAGCATGTGAGGTTGTATACGACGGACACTCACGAATGGGATGATAGCCCGGACCAGGATGACTATTGGTTAGGCTAAGGATTGGAGATATGATTTCAATGTTTTAGCGCTGTTCTCGAGCACCGCTTCAGACGCAGCGTCTTTGTCAGCGACGGCGGATTGGTTGGTGGGCTGGTCCGACCACGGCGCACATTACCACATGGGTATCTATAGACGGTAGGCGTACGTAACTCAGTTTCAAATGCTATTTTCAAGTGCAAATATCGGAAGTAGATTGATGCATTCCGGCGAGACGGATTCGGCCGGCTTGACGTTGAAATTTTGACAGCTGAGAATTGACTGCGCCCTCGGGCCCTGGACCGACTGACACTTTGACTGGGGCTGAGGAAGTTCAGGAAGCTAGGAAGCCAAGACATGCGGCCCTGCGGACGATATCTGTTTACTTCAGCCCAACCTCAAAACTCTGACAAGTGGTTCAATGACAGGACATCTTCTCCAAAGCTCCGCCTACCCTTTGACTGACGATCGGCGTTGGACAATCGGCGTTTCGACGGCTCAGGGCATCCGAAAGCATTTGTCAAAGCCACCAGCTGCCGGACGAGCGTGCTTTCTTCCGTGTGCACAGAGATCGAGCCGGTGCCGGCAAGTCAAAGCTATGCCGTACAGACCCCAAAACCAGCGAATAAGGTTGATGAACCATAAACCTTCAGACATGCCCTGTAGATCGCGACTCTTCGAGATCTTCACAACACGGTCGGTGAAACGCACGGCACGGGAAACGACATAGCGACGCCCACTATTACTCGAGCCACTGGTTTTCATACAGTACAGGTCTAGTCGTGCCGAGGAAGATGAACATGGTCGCCAAACCTGGCTTCCTGCATTCCGATCTGACCCGTGCAGACTCGAAGCGCACTAGAAAAAACTATCTGCGGTGGTTGTCAAATCTCCCACAAGTCGAAAAGGGTGTCTAGGATCCAAACCTGAGATGTGAAAAGTCAGGCCTCGCTCGAAGGATCGCAGTTCACAGGGTCGGGGGGCTCTGGTCGAGGTTCGGTGGTTTATTTAGGTTTCTTTTAGGTGTTAAGATCGGCATGCGGGCGGTCAAGGCACGTGCGCTGGAATCGTCGTCAATCTCGCCTTGACTCGCTCACAATAATCAAACTGCGAGCGCCCGTTCGTGTACATGATATCGTTGTTGGTGATCTTCAGGGCCAGAACTTGAATGTGGCGAAAGAATTGAATTGTCCCTTGAAGACCATGGACACACCGCTTCGGACTACTGTCCAGGGATTATTGTAACTGTATCATCGGCACTTGCTTCTGCGACGACTCGGACCCTCGCAAGCTTTGATGACCGTGAATACATGCACCCCTGTCGACTAGCCCCATAGCCGATCTCAATGTTCAATTCAGGATGGCTGGGAGCCAGCACGTCGACTCACTCTGGTATAGCCCTACAGCGAGGTCTCGAACTCGAAAAGGCTTACCAGTCCGGGGAGTTTAGACCATATATCTGGCCATGGGACGCGATTGGGACCCTCCTCATGGTCGGCTACATGCTGGCGCCTCCGACCACATCGCGACTGTATTTTCTGGCGAGATATCCATTGTTCGTGTACTGTACATACACTTGCGTCAAGGTCATTTTTGAATGTCGGAGCAAGGCGCCGCCCATTGCGTATGGAGTGGGATTGTTGCATGCTTTTGCGCCGACATGGATCGCGTTCCATCTCATCTGGAGGGACACGAGGACCGAGAGTTATCTGCTTGCGTGGAGAGAGGGACCGAGCGATGATTTCGCGTCCGAGGAGCCTGTTCGGAATGGCAGTGCTTCAGGTCGAAATGATACCACTGACGGGACGAATGTCACGAGACGCGCAAATCAGTCTTCGATCCAACCCTTCACGAGCGTAAAGAGCACCACGAAGACGGAAAAACCCATACGGAGGATATACTACTGGCAAAACCTCCCCTCCAGCTTCTCCTCCCGCTTCGACTGGGTCATGACAATGGTCCTAGCACTCCGTGGCGAAGGCACATCCCACGCCATCTCCTCCCTCCCCTCACCACCGTCCTCGACGCTCAACAACCTCAAATCCAACAGTCCACACGTCCCACCGCCAGCCTGGACAACCGACTCTCGCACGCCCTACCACACCGGCCGCACCCGCCGCGAAACATGCACCTACTTCCTCTCCCTCTACCTCTCCACCTACTTCATCCTCGACATGATGATGTACTACATTCGGCGAGACCCCTACTTTCTCGGCATCGCACCAAACACCTCACCGCTCCCGGCATCGACCACCTCTGCGCCCCTCATCTCTACCCTCCTATCGACTTTCCCGACACTGATCTCTTCCCCGACGTTCTCGAGATTCATCCGCATGCTCCTCGCCAGCAGCAGCATGCTCACCCTGCTCACGCACCTGACCGCCATGATCCCCCTGCTCATCTACGGCATCTTCAACCTCCGTTCCGATCCACTGCTCTACCCGTCCGTCTTTGGTCGCCCGTACTACGGTCTGATCAGCAAGACGGGCTTGGCGGGCTGGTGGGGTCTATGGTGGCATCAAATGTTCCGCCTCCCCTTTTCCGCGCCTTTGGCTCCGCTATGTCGCGTCCTCGGGATATCGCCGCGGAGCACGCCGGGAAAAATGCTGGGTTTGGTGCTTGCGTTCGGCCTCAGTGGCGTCTTGCATGCAGCGGGCAGTCATACGGCGCTGGGACCGAGTCGGCCGTGGGGGAATAGCGCGTTGTTTTTCTGGCTCCAGATTGGGGGTGTTGGTGGAGAGATGGTCGTGCGAAACTGGCTGAAGACGAGGCCTGCTGGGAGGCGGGTTGTAGAGATATTGCCGTCGTGGATCAGAGGCTGGTTGGTCATGGCGTGGGTGCATTTGTGGTTGGCGTTGACGGGCCCGTTGATGGCGGATGATTGTGCGGGTGGCGGCGTGTGGTTGACGGAACCGATTCCGATCAGTTTCATCGAGGGTTACGGGGGGAGGGGATGGGGCAGGTGGAATTCGTGGATGATGCCGCGATGGCGGTGGGGCGATAGTGTTTGGACGACGGGAATTACGATATGATGTGTGCTTACCAACGATCACGAAAGGCATTATATACTGCCGCACACTGTGGCTAGGCAGTGATGAAAGTATCACAATAAAAATTCGTGGGCGTGTGCTGTGTTGTGAAGCAGAGCGTTCCGTCTGTTTCATGGTTCCTAAGTATATACAACTAGATGAAGAATAAAGTCTCTCAATAACACATCAAGCCACATCGTCCGTCAAGTCCAACAGGACAATCACTCTACTCCACGAATACCTTGCAATGTCAAGTCTAAGATCTAGACACCATTGCAGGCACCCGAGTTCAGCGCCTGGTTAGGATCCTTGGGGATGACCCCCTGGTTCACCGCCATCTGGTAATCCCACCTGTAATCCCCCAAATTCGTCTTCCAGCTCCAAAAGACCCACCCATCCTGCTTCTCGTACGCCATGATCTGCGCCGCATACCACTTGGAATACCACGCCTTGTTGGCATCCTTGTCAAACTCGGCCCCTTGCTCGACGCTGTCCGCGACGGACAGACTCCACTCGCCGACGATCAGCGGCCAGTTCCCGCCGAGGTCGTCGTGGCAGGATGTCTGGAGGTAAGCGGCCTTGTTGAGCGCGACGGACGGGTCCCACTTCAGGTACCGGTGGTTGTCGTACCCGGCGTTGAAGAGCTTGTCCGCAATGTGGGACACCGGGTCGCCGGAGCCCCAGCGCTGGTCCATCATCTGCACGTGGAGTTGGCGGTCGGGCGTGATTCCGAGCTTGGCTTCGGCGGCGCGGACGGCCGTCATGGCGGCCGGGTAGTATGCGGACGTGAGGGTGTTGGAGACGGAGCCGCTCGCGGGCTCGTTCAGGACCTCGATGGTGCCGACGCCGCGGTAGGCGTTGTTGGTGTGCACGCGGTCCGCGAGCCAGGAGACGAACGTCGTCGCGCGCTGGTAGTTGTAGTCCGAGAAGAAGCCCGGGTTCGGGTTGTTCTGTCCCGTGAACGCGTTGCTGGTGGCTTGCGCGCCGGGAGCTCCGTGCAGGTCGAGGATCACGTACATGTTACGATCGGAGGCGGCGCCGACGATGGCGTCGAGGAAGGGGAGGGCGCCCTGGGGGAAGTGCTCGCTCTTGTCGACCAGGTCCTCCTTGATCCAGTAGCCGATTGGGATGCGGATCGTGTTGAGGCCGTACGACTTCATGCTGTCGAGGTCGGACGGCGTGATCCAGGAGCCCCAGTGCTTTTGGAAGGCGGCGTTGGCTTTTTCTTGTCCGAGGGCCATGACGCAGTCGAATTCCGAGGCGGCGTTGCCGCAGCCCATGGATTGCCATTCGGTGCCCGCCATCCAAGGCTCCACGATAAAGTGGGAGCCCAGGTTTACGCCGCGGATCTTGTAGGAGGCGAATTGGCGCTTGCCGATGTGAGTACGCGATCCGGAGATGAGGGTAGAGGCTTCATCGCGGGGGGCGAAGTAGTTTGTTTCGTGAGGGAGCCAGGCGGCGGCCAGAGCGCCGAGCTGGAGGAAGAGGAGGCTCGATTTGAAAAGCATATTGAGAACTTGGATGAGGACAGACGGAGGGAGTTTTTTGTACGTCAGTACTGTGATCAGACCAGCTGATGGATAGAGATAGGGTATCAAAGAGTGTGGCAGACCTGCACAGCAGGCTAGTATACAGAAAAGAAGAACCGCTAAAGGAATGAAGCGGTTGGTTTAGAAATCAAAGAGACGCAGACGCAGACGCAGACGCACTCGAACGCTGAAGAACAGGATGAAGCAGAAAATCAAACGAAGAAAGAGACGGGAACCAGGGTGATAGTATACGGCCCAGCTGACTGTCAGGACCAGTACTCGAGTAGCCCTTTAGCGGTGGGCCAAGGTTGGAACCATTGATGCCATGAGGCTGAAGCCGCCGAATCAGAGCAGTATCTCCGCGTCTCAGCCCCCTCGGGAGGTACACAAGGGACCTCAAACCATGCAAGTATGGTCGTAGTCACCATCAAACAGACGCAAGAAACATGTCGTTGGCTGCACGGAAAGCGTCACCCCGATGCAGGTCTGACAGGGCCGGCGCATAACAGCAATCTCAACCAGTGGTGGCCATCATACCATACGGAGGCTTGGACGGCACCAAGAGAAGAAAGTCGAAGATACGAAATCATCGGTCGACGTCCTGAAGAGCGACCGATTGGTGTGGTGGTTCTTCGATCGCCGGCCAGCTAAGCCAGGGAGATGCGGCTAAAGATTAGAGTTTGATCGGCATGGGGCGCCAAAGACGACTTTCCATGCGCTGATTGGGCCGCAGCATCAGCCTGGAATATTTTGAAACAGCTCGTGGTCGGATTTGTTTAGGTAGCGTCGACAGCGTCGTGAAGCGCGCGGCCAATGGCCACGACGGTCGGCAGTGTCGGGCATGAGATGTGTGGAAATGGCACCTTGACATGATACTCTGGAACAACTTAACACCGCGCTATAGTAGAGAGTCAGATGGCGATTCGGATTGGCCTGCGTCCGTCCGACATTGTTAACTCGTGGTTTGTTTACACCCATCGTTGATGGTGAGCAGCTTGGAGCTGAATTTTAGCCATGATATCGTCCGCGACTAAGGTTCGACAGTCTCGTAACGTACACCAGACTGAGGATGTAGAATTGATAAATAGCAGCTGCACTGCTTTTTAATCTTCCTTTCGACCCCATCTCCAACTTGTCATGCTAGAAATAGCCAGGCTTGCGAAGTGAGGAGTGAAAAGTCGCCCCCAAACATCAGCAAGTGTTTCCTGAGGTCGAGAATAAATGTCGTGAAGCCCCACTTGCTCAGCGTCTCTGTCTGAGGCCGGCGCCTCGAGGAGAAATTCTTGCCTAATTTGACGGGGTAGCGGTTTGCAGATGTCGGTCTGCAACAAACCGTCGGAGGCATTGATCAGCTCCTCGGGCGGCTACATCACGGGGCCCTTTTGCCTGCTTGTAAGGCAGAAAGCGGGTCTGGGCGGTAGAAGAGCGATTACTCCGAAGCCCCTAAGCATATCTATAGAAATGGCTTCGAATAGCAGGTGAGTGAAATAGCTGTGTCGAGATGACTGCCCCAACGTACACGCTATCGCCTCATCTGTCCGCAGATTCTAGAACCAAGTCACATAGTAGAGTGCAGACTCTGCATTTGTAGTCTCTTGCTGGATCTTCGAGGACCACTTTCATCGATAATTTCGAGTGTTTTTCAGGATCTGAATTGAGACGAAGTTGATGCACAAGGACTAGGACCCTGAACATTACGAGCAACCCATTGATCGTTCGCGTAAAAGTGCAGCTGGGAGACGAATTAGTCTGCTTCGACATTGCTATCATCAGATATCACAACCAGATCAACGGCACCTGGTCCGAGCGAGCAAGCACGAGGTCAAAAGTAGGAATGGTTTCCATGCTGCGTGGACCATTGGGCCTTTTGCATGCGTACGCGCCAGATTACGTGTCTGGACGAGAGAACGACGGTCTTGTGGGGACGAACGGCCAGCCCTACAAAAGAGCGCACGACATAAGGCAGTGCGACTCCCCTGGGCATGTTGTCGCACAACCTCACCCCTGTGTATCTCGGTATTCATTGTCGCGCTGGACAGTGATGGTGACCTGGTCTTGTCCGCCCGGTTTGCCGCTAAGTCACCGTGTGGCGACTGTCTCACCACAGGCTACGCCGCAATACTGACCAATGCGCAAGTTTCGCCTCTGCAGACGATGAATTAGCAGGTCGTTCAGCGACGGCGATTCAGAACGTGCAGAATATGTGGTCGTGACAGTGATCAAGGAATGGGCGATCGCAAACACCAGGTGAGGAGCAACGCAAAACGGCGGCCTTGACTTGACCTCCTGATTCCACAACATGAACAATCAAGCCAAGGCGATGCAGACGATCTAACGGTCACGCTGAGAGCCTTGGCTGAGGATGGCCCTTGGAAGACAAATCGCACGCAAATGCAACGGTTGGATGGCACAGGACAGCAGACAGCAAGAACAGCCCTCACAACGGGCAAATGGGCAGCTGAAGTCTGAAACAGGGAGTCGAAATGGAACATGTGTTAGCTAACATGCAAGACGACTTGTTACTGGCTGAGGTGGTAGCTAAATATGGATGTGGCTATACGAAAAAGGGTCTTCCGGCTTCTCAGCCCAGCTGGCTTCACGCGAGCTCGCTTCTCCCGCGTTTCCCTACGCTGCCTGTCATCTTTCTTACTTACTTCCACGTCTTCTCTCTCACAACAATCTGCCCGTCCTGTGACTACCACCCCGTTAGACCTCTTCGCTTTCTCTGCTTGCTGTCGATCGTCCGCCTGATTCATTCGCTTCACGAAACCGACTCACTTTGCACACTCGGCTGCTGCGCCTTTCGCTTCTCTATACCCATACCCATCCTCCTAATCTATTCCTCTCTCGCCACGACCTTTACGACACAGCATCATGGCCACTTACGCAGCAATGGAGAAGCGCTCTCTTGAGAAGAAGGATGACAAGAAATGCTACCGCAAGATGGGCGGCGGTGTCAAGGAGGCCACCACTTTCACGCCATGCTCGTCCATCATCGACGGCGACATGTGCTGTGGCGAAAACGATGAGTGCATGCCTCTCGATCCTTCGAACAAGAGTGTGAGGATGTGCTTCAGCCCGACCAACAACACAGCAGACCACTTCACCAGCTATTACGTCGCCGGCTGCACGGATTCAAACTTCAAGGACGACTCGTGCTT
This sequence comes from Cyanodermella asteris, assembly GCA_900618795.1. Taxonomy (NCBI): domain Eukaryota; kingdom Fungi; phylum Ascomycota; class Lecanoromycetes; order Ostropales; family Stictidaceae; genus Cyanodermella; species Cyanodermella asteris. The sequence continues at coordinate 892,550 of UYJD01000010.1, forward strand.
TGACCACTGCGGTGGCAGCGACAGTGAGTTGCTCCCATCTGGTAACAGAATGATCAACGGCTAACGCACCAAAGATTCCCTCGGCCAAAACAGCGTCAAATACCAGTCAAGCAGCAAGCAATGGCAATGCTGCGACCGCCAGGGCACCGGAATTTCCTGCGACTCCAGCAGCGACAAGTTCAGCGGCCCAACACAGCAGTACTACGACGACTACCGCGCAAACCTCGACAGTGCCAAACACGGCATCAAGCTGGCCATCGGCGCCATCATTGGCATCGTCATTGCTTGCGTCGTCGTCGCCGCTTTCGGCTGCTTCTGCCTGTGGAGATGCTGCTTCAGCCGCCACGCCCGAGACAAGAGAAGTCGTGGAAAGTTTGTTCCCCTGGGCAATACGCGCGGTTCCGAGAACGTCTGGGACGCGAATGCGCACAACCACAACCACGAATTGCACGATGGTCCTGCTGGCAGCTACGGATATGGTGGACAAGGTGCGCCATACAACCCGCCTCACCAGCAAGGTCCTCAGTACACCGTTGCCAACTTCCGATAGAGAGGGCGCAATCAAGAGAAGGATGTACGGTCTCAACGCTAAATCGGCACTGCTTCTTTGCGGCCCGCCGGCGAATTCCGCTGTCAACAAAATTGTTATGCTAGTGATGTGATGTTATCTGGGCGTTTTGGTAGAGCACTTTGGCGGCTGGAGTTTGGGTAACAACTGGACATTCGAAGCGCACACGGGCGCTGCCAGTCCTTGATTCAACCTATTCGTCTTCATATTCGCTGTACATGTACAACTAGAGCTGCCGCGTTCAGGCGCTTCTTGGCTCGAGGCACAAGGCGCTCACGACCAGACAGTGTTTGAGATACAATGAGTTCAAATGATTACCTTTGAAGTCTTGCAATGCCGTGAGATCGACATACGGAAGGTAAAATCCGATGTTTTTGGTGCACAAGACGAATTAATTTTCTCTCGTGGCAGCTTCCCATCAAACCTCCACATGCCAGCGTCGGCGAAAGAGCAATCAGCCAAAAGAGCTCCCAAGAAAACAACCACGCACGGCACTTCCAACAGGCACCTTTTCTGCCAAACATTAACCCGACAAAAACTGCGCATTGACCTTCCTGTAAAGAAGCAATGCCTCGAAATAGGGTTCACTACCGTTCCCTCGCTCGTCACCGCTCAACTCTTGCTTGCTCCACCAGGGAACCCGCTTCAAACCCATGCCGTCCGTATGCGTTCCTGTCCCCCACGGGGAACCCAGCTCGACGATCAGTTCCATGCATCCAACCAGACTCCATCTTTGTTCCTCCACTCGGGATTCTGGAAAACGTCATGCTCAAATGTCCCAGCCTAGTTCCTGCCTAGTGGTGTGCTGTAGCGGGCTGTAGCTTGAAGCTGCAGACCCACTGCGATGTACAGGTACTGGTATATATGCCGCGACGACCGGCTCATGTCTCTCTCAAGGTAGGGCAGCCTCTCTGTTCGTGACCTGGTTTTGCATTGAGAGAGTCAAACATGTTCCGTCGACTTGTAGGCAGCTTGGCGGTTGCTTCGCTTGCTTTCTTGCAGGCGGTAGAGGCTCAGTCGTTCGCCAATGCTTCTACATCTACTGTGGTGCCTTCGGCAACGGTTAATGGCACGGCTGTGGCGAATCCGGCGGCTTTTGTGACGACTTTGAAGATCTCGGTCGATGGTACGTTAGTTTTCGATTGTCTTGATTAGATCACGGAGGGTCTTGTTTCGAAGAAGGTGATCCTACTGGAAGTATCGAGTGGTTTAATGGGTGGTTTGTTCTGCCTCAAATTTGTACTTCGAAAATATTCCCAACGCACTGTCCCAAGCTTATTGTATAGATGGCATCCCGATAAGGCGTAAACACCTTGACATTGCTGATCTGATGCTTCAAAGACCTCTGGGACATCGCCATCGGCCCAGTCTCTTCAGCAAACACCACGACCACCGTCGAAGCCACACCAGTCCCATCAAGCTCTCTGGTCCCTCCTCCCTTCCTTACCAACTACGCGTGGCCTCCAGGCCGTGATATTCCCGTTTCAACTCAAAATCAATCATGGAAATTTCCCAAAAACTTCCAGCTCGGCGTGGCTGGTGCAGCCTTCCAGATCGAAGGCGCGGCCCAAGCCGAAGGCAAGGGACCCAGCGTCTGGGACAAATTGACACACTCCGTGAAAGGAAATCAGGCCGATAACTCGACGGGCGATATCACGGACAACAATTACTATCTATACAAGCAAGGTGAGCAAGACCCCACATCAACCTCGAACTCTCCACTGGAACAATGACTGACATCGAGGGTCTTTAACAGACATCGCACGTCTTGCTGCGATTGGTATTAACACATACTCGTTCTCCCTGGCTTGGACGCGCATTTTTCCCTTTGGATCCGGTCCGGTCAACGAGCTGGGTATCGCTCACTACAACGACGTGATCGATACCTGCCTGCAGTACAATATCACACCTGTGGTCACGCTCTACCACTGGGACACGCCACTCTATCTCCAAGAAACCTACGGCGGCTGGCTAGGCAACCAGATCGTCGAAGACTTTGTCGCTTACGCAAAAGTGGCTTTTGCCCGTTTCGGCGACCGAGTCAAGCACTGGTTTACAGTCAACGAACGTAAGCACACCGCCCACCTCCCTACGACACTCCATGTTATGATGGAAAGCTGATTGACATTTCTAGCTATCGTTTTCTGTGGCCAGTACCCGCTCCCAGCACAGTACTTCAAGAACTTCACCATTCCGTATCAACACCAACAATACGTCTGCGGCAGGAACGTCGTCCTAGCACACGCCGAGACATATCATGTTGGCAAAGCCATGATGCCAGACAGCACCATTGCGTTCAAGAACAACGGCGGCTACAAGATCCCCCTGACCAACTCGACCGAAGACGCAGAAGCCGTGCAACGAGCCTGGGACTTCAATGAAGGCGTAAGTTAAACCCCGTCATATTCCCCACTCCCAATCCGTCCCATTCCCATCAAACCATCGAACGACCCAATCAAATTCGTCAAGCCACGAAAACCATACTCACAAATCATTCTAGCGGTTCGCAGACCCCATCTACCTAACCGGCGACTGGCCATCCTCCCTCGCCCCCTACCTCTCCACCTTCCTCCCGCCCTTCACCTCCTCCCAAAAGCAATCCATAAAAGGCACCGCCGATGTCTTCGCCCACGACGCCTACACCTCCTCCTTCTACATGGCCCCGGATTCGGGAATCTCCAGCTGCACCGCCAACGCCTCCCACCCGCTCTACCTGGGGTGTTTCAACACCACCAACGCCTACTCGGCCCAAGACGGATCCTGGCTCGTCGGCGCCGCCGCCGACCCGCACTCTCCCTGGCTGCACAAGGCGACGGACTGGGTCCCGACGCTGCTCCACTACATCACCGACACCTGGAAGCCGGCGCAGGGCGTCGTGGTCAGCGAGTTCGGCTTCGCGGAGCCGTTTGAGAATATGAAGCAACTCTTGGGCGATATCCTGTTCGATCCCGTGAGGACTTCGTACTATCACGATTACATGGAGGCCGTGCTGAGGGCGATTGCCGAGGGTGTGAATGTACGGGGTACGCTGGCGTGGAGTTTTGTGGATAATTTGGAGTGGAGTAGTGGGTTTACGGTCAAGTTTGGGATGCAGTACGTTAACTTTACGAGTCCCGGGTTGGAGAGGAGTTACAAGGCTAGTTTCTTCGCTTATACTGGCGCTTTTAAGCAGTATGTAGAGAAGTGAGGCAATAGAAATAGAAAATGGAGAAGATGAATGACACTCTGAATGTGGCAGCAAATTCGACGTTTGCTGATGTCTCATGTGGCATGGGGGCATTTCTATGACTATCAATTCCGACTTCGAACAAGTTTTCAATCACACATGCTAAAGGCTTCCAATGAGAAATAATGACATTCGATTCGGGATCAAAGATTCGTTCACGGATGCTGGTATCGCTTATCTTGGCACATTAGGTATCACGTTTTCTTCGCTGTCGTCAAACCACCACCTCTTTTCACACCCTTCATGCGTCCTTGTATGCCTGGTCCACCTGTTTCTGGTATTTCTTGAGAATAGGCTTGCGCTGCAGCTTTTGAGCGGCGGTAAGAAGACCCTGGGATGGATGTCAGTAGTTGAACCTTTACTCCTCATCAATGCGAAGCTTACATTCTGCGGCGTCCATTCTTCCTCGGATAGGACGATACCTGAAATGATCTCGAAAGGTGCCAGACCGCCCTTCTTGCCTGCTGCCTGCAGCTCCTTCAGTGCTGCGTCCTGGAGCTTCTTTTCGTGTACTAGCTCTTCGATGCCGCCTCCTGAAATGCCGTTGTCCTTGGCCAACTGCTTGAGCGCTGGCTCGGCCGGCACGATGATTGCAATCGGCTTCGCCTTGTCGTCGGCGGCATACACGCAAATATTTGCGACAATCTTCGACGTCTTGTAGATCGACTCAAGCTTCTCGAGCGCAATGTATTCACCATTGAGTGTCTTGACGAGATTCTTCTTGCGGTCAATCAAGCGGAGGTGACCGTTGTGGTCGAATTCGCCAATATCACCAGTTTTGAACCAGCCGTCAGGTGTGCACGCCTCCTTTGTCTCTTCTGGGTTGTTAAAGTATTCGGTGATGACACTGTCGCCGCGAATCCAGACCTCACCCTGCGGCGGGTCGTTGGTGGAGAAGTAGCCTGCGTCGGCGAAATCGACCAGCTTGACCTCGATGGATGCGGGAATGTCGCCCAATGCATCTGTTGTCCAGTGGCGGGGATCCTGCAAAACACCCATGGCAGTGGTTTCCGTCAGACCATACCCGGAGACCATGGGGCAGATGGCGTTGGAAATGAAGCGCTGTGTCTCCTTTGCAATGGGTCCACCACCGTTCATGCAAATTCTCATGCGGCCACCAGTGGCCGCCTTTACCTGTTTGAAAACAACCGCGTCTAGGACGCTGGCACCAGGGAGACCGTAATCGAGCAGGAAGGTCTTTGCAGCCATGGCACCCCAGAAGAGGTTCTTCTTGAGTGCACCACCAGCCTCGACCCTGGCCACGACGCCCTTACGGACGGTCTCCCAGACCGCTGGAACACCGACAAGGATGGTTGGCTTGAACTCGCGCATGTCACCAACAGAGTTCTTCATGGAAGTGTCGGACAGAGTCTTCGGGTTGCCGTAGCCCATGGTTCCTCCCCAGTAGAGGGTCGCGTTCTCAAACACAAACTCCAAAATATGCGCAGCAGGCAGATAGGTGAGTAGACCATCTCCGGGACCGATGTACTTGCCGATGATTGTGTCAACACCGGCAATGGCAGCGATGACAGCTTTGTGCTTCAACGGGACACCCTTGGGCGTACCGGTGGAGCCAGAAGTGTACATGATGCAGCAAAGGTCCTCTGGCTTAGGCGGAACTGGCTCGACCGGGTTCTCCTCGCCCAGCTTTTGCAGCTCATCGATTGAGACGATGGTAAGACGCTCGTGAGTCTTCTTGAGCTCATCAATATCGGCCTGCTTGACATCACCATTGTGGTTGTTGTAAATGATGCAGTGAACATTTGTGGCTTTTTCCAGCGGCTTAAGCAATGTCTTTAGCAGAGTACCGTCCGTGTAGATGCCCTTGGAGCCGGTCTGGACCAGTGAGTGAGTCAGGCCCTCCTGCCCGAGAGTATCGTATGCAGTCGCGATTGGTATCGACTGCGAAACAGCGCCGTGGGCAGTAGTCAGCCAGTTCGCGTGAGTAGCACCGTAAACGTGTAACCTGTCGCCCTTTTCGAGACCGAGCTTGCGAAGGCCAGAACCTGCCTGTCGTACAAGACGCTGGTACTCGACAAAACTGATGTATGTGTAGCCGGAGAGCTCAAAGTATGTCCACTCCTTGTCGACCTCCTTCAGTTGTCCGTCAACCATCTTCTTGGCCTTCTTCTTCTCCTTGTGAGTCTTGATGAGCTTTCGGGTGCCCATTGCTTTGGCGTTGCCGAATTTCTCGGCGCCGCGCTGGATGAGATCCCAGATGGTCTTGACATCTGGCGCGGGCGAAGCAATAAGCTTGTCTTTGGCAGCCGGGTGTCGACGAGGAATGGTTTCGCCTTCCTGCTTCGTATAACCTGGGGATTCGATGGTAAATGGCCCCTTTTCGGCCATGTAGGGATATAGGGTCTGCTCTCGTCGAGAAGCCATGATGGAGAATACAGGTAGAGTGCAGTAGGCGAGGAGGTAATCAAGACGTGAGCTGGTGAGATGGGTGCTGGCACTCGAAGCACGAATGGAGTGCGGAGAGCTTGGCCGAAGAAGCTATGGCCGTTGCCGTGACGAAATGGTTCGCGGTAGGATTGATCAGTCGAGGTTTGAAAAGCAGTGATGCTATGAAGCTTTCGACGGGGTTTCGGGACGTGGATGTGTGTAGCACGGTGAATGCGGAGCTCACCAGAGGGCCTGTTCGTGGTCAGGGAATATATCGAACAGCACGTCGAGAGAACAGTGAGCAGCGCATGCCGGACAGGCAGAATTGTTGGGCTGTGTGACGCCTGTTTCGCAGCTGATCCGCGGCTTCAGCACCGGCCTCTCACTGCCATCAGCGCCTTCCTCCCTGCTCGCTCGCTCCTTCCGCAGAGACCACCCGTCATCAGACTCGCGCCTTCCCGAGCAACGTCAGGCGTCTACTCTTCTACAGTCCTCGACGCACTCTACTAGACGCTCTCATGTCCAGTTACAGCGAGTATCTATGGTGGCAAATCCGTCAACATATCTTCTCCTCCACAGCCACTCTTGGACAACGTGATGCTTCCCTGACGATCCAATGCTGTCCCTGTTCTCCAGATCTGCCACCCGCCAGCACACGTCATTTTTGCTCCCTCTCAACACAGCCAGCGCACGCCGAGCAGTCCTTGTAAGGCGACGCATAATCGCCCCTGCCGCTGACATCTCTGGCTTGGCCTTTGTACTACTATCACCGCCGTCATCAGCTTCAACAAGTTCTCCTCGAAGACCGAGTGACAGCCTCACTCGTGATCGAGGTCAGACTGAGTGAGCCCAAAATTTGCATGCGAGTTGGTGGCAGACAGCAACCTCGGCCCAGCAAGCTTTGGACCCTTGGCTACGAACTACCTCCTCCTCAACACTGACTGGCCCAAGACGTGATTCGGCCATTAAGCGCTCTCTCATTGGTTGCGTGCTTTGAAAGTCCTCTGACTTCTCGGCATCGACTTGGTTGAAGGACCTGCTCCTCGTGTAAGGTGTGAGATTGGCCCGTTATTTAAGCCACCGTCTTTGTTGTAGTTCGAGACCATGATGTTGCCCCAGGTTGACCCTGTCGACTTCCTCATTCTCGGAGCCGGCTGGACATCAGACTTCCTGATACCTCTGCTCGAGAGGCAAAAGGTCAAATTTGCAGCCACAACCACGACCGGTCGTGATGCCACAATACCTTTCAAGTACGACCCAAGTTCCGATGACTTGGCGCCATTCAAAACGCTTCCAGCTGCCCAGACCGTCCTCATCACGTTCCCGTTGAAAGGCAAAGGCCAGTCCAAGCACTTGACCAGCCTATACAAGCAGACACACCCCGCCAGCCTGTCCGCGGTCCAAGCAAACTTCATTCAGCTTGGCGCAACGTCACTCTGGAAAGACTCGACGTGGAGTGATGAGAACTCTCCTATCGACAAGCAGAATGAACGCGGTATTGCCGAAGATGAGTTGATGGAAGTTGCCCAAGGCTGCGCATTAGATCTGGCTGGTTTGTATGGCGGGAATAGAAACCCAAGTTCGTGGCTTGATCGTGTCATCAAAACCAAGAATGATCTCAAGAACAAGGGGTCACTGCACCTAATCCATGGCCTTGACGTTGCTCGTGCAATTGTCGCGCTTCATAAGAACTTCACTCCCGGCAAGCGTTGGCTGCTGACCGATCTTCACGTTTACGACTGGTGGGACTTGGTTCAGGACTGGTCGACGGCTGCATTGAAAGCTGCACACAACGGTACCTTGACCGATCAAGCAGAGACTGCAAAGCACAACAACTACGCCGCATGGATCGTAGAGTTGATGGCTGAAGAGGATGTCAAGGCGTTGCCGCGCGACAGCAGCATTTTGGGTAGGAGACTTGATGGCCGGGGGTTTTGGAAGCAGATGGGCATTTCTCCTGTCCAAGGACGCGTAAGGTGAAATGTCCTTGCCACGGTAAGATGAAGCAAAAGTACTTTCCTAGAATGTCGATAAGAATACACCTCATCGGCCGTTTCACACATCTGACGAGCACCGTTACATACAGGTCACCTCGATAGATACTTCTGTAGGCACCTGCGGGACTTGAGCCATCGTACCTTCTGAGATACCCAACCAAGTACCCACCCGAGCACACGGTTAGGTCACCAAGCAAGTACCCACCCGAGGGCTCAGCCTAGTACCTACCAGATTTTTGATCCATTGCTCACCCGAGTACTGTTACAGGTCGGCAAGTGAGTCGCTAGTCAAGGTGTTGTGATAAGTCTCTATGCAACGACCATGCTACATACTACCCTTCCAAGGTCTCCTCCTCTCACAGTCAGCATCACCCCCATCTCACGCTCCCAGTTGGTTATTCCAACATACATCCATAGTGCAGAAAGCGGCCAACTGCACCTCCTCAAAGGGATTCGGCAACTCCAAATTCTTCGGCGGTCTCCGATTCCACAGCTCACAGTCCGTGGGGACGTTGATCCTCTTGCCCTTGTAATCGATCCATACGTCGTCGAAGAAGTCCGTCTTCTTGCGCTGGTTCCAGCAGTAGCGGCCGCAGTGAAACTCGATCTTCTCGCCGCCGGGCACGTCGGTGAGCCAGGGATAGTCGATGTTGAGCCAGCCCGTTTGGGCGTTGCGACCCTTGTCCTCGGTGATGTTTAGTGGTTCGGTCCAGAGGCGGAAGGAGGGGAAGTCCATCGAGAAGAGGAGCCAGTCGGAGTCGTGCGGTGAGACGCCGGGCATGGTAATGTTGGGGACGCCGGTGTCATAGGGGAGGCCGAAGGTGACCTGAAAGGAGATTGTCAGCGTCGGATGCAGAGGAAAGTGAGTGAGTGGTGGGGTCCTGTTGCGTGGGGAAATCTTCGAGGGTGGAGTTTTGTTTGTATTCCGTCTGGTTCGTGTTTTCTCTGCCAGTCAGATGTGGGATTCACTTACATATCGTCTCGGTTGGAGCAGGTCGGTGTAGCCTGTCAGCATGACATTGAATTTGGTGTGGTCGAACTTGGAGAAGCTGTTGTCTTTATACCAGAGGGGCCACCCGAATCTGTCTGCGACGCTCGTGGGCTCTGGTGGCTCTGGCTGAGCGGAGACCGTGGCAAGGCTATAGGCGATGGATAGCGCCAGAGATTGGAAGGACACCATCTCGTTGTGATGGTCTCGTAAGGCGATTGTGTGCAGGGTGTGTTGGAGACGCAGGCTCAAATATGTTCGAAGAATGAAGACAGCGAAGCAATTTTACGTTCAGTGCAAGAAGAAACAGGGCTTTGCTCCCACGGGTTGTTCGCTGACTGAAGCAAGGATATTGCCGTCGAGGCGAGCTGCGAGTCCTGAGTTCAAAATTAACGTACGACCTGCTTTTGGACATGGCGATGCCTGAAAAATATTGCGACCTCTGTCTCATCTGTCTTTTTTGCCACTTGTCCAACTTGGTCACTGTGATTCCTGCGGGACAAACAAATACAGGCTTGGTAAAGGATAGTCGGATGGTGGATGCGGGATGACAGGACCGTGGATCTTGAACATGGGGATAAGGGAATGTCGAATTGGTCTCGAATAGTGTCTGCGGCATTCAGATCGAGCGACGATACCCGTGGTACGTCCACGCTCGGCATTTGGCGCTACTCCGCAGAGCATCAAGCACCAACTTCAGCCAGCGAGTCTGTCCATCTGCTCAGGTCAGAAACCAAGATGCTTTCCATGGGTGGGGTGGATCTTAAATCGAGCGACGCCACGGTTCGACATGTAACCAATCCAAGCCAGCATGAAGTGGCACCAGCAACCACTCGGTGCCAAAACTTTAGACAGCATCAATCGCCTCCCCCTCACAAAAATGCCAACTCCTCACGTCTCTCTGATTCGATCATTGCGCTGGTTCGTAACCTTATGAGGTCAACACAAAAACACCGTCGACGCGTCTGAGTTCAGGAAAGCCTGCTTTGTGGCTCCCATTGTGGCCCAAGCACTCGCGGACCTTGCCCATAAGTCTGCCCTCTCTCTTGCCTCTCCATCTTTCACTCTGTTTCGACGCTTTCTTCGCTCTCACTCTCTTCGTCTCTCTTTCTCCCTCTCTCCCTCTCTCCCTCTCTCTCTCTCTCAATTTTCACAACAGAAATCATGCGCTTCTCTATTGCATGCATCGCGGCGGTGGCCCAGCTCGCCAGCGCCACGCCCGTCGAAATCCGCACCGACTCCAGCGTGGAGAAGAACGTCGACGTTCCGCAGATGCTCGAGATGATCTTCCGTCCGGACTATATCCGTCCGGGTCTCAATCCCTCTTTGAACTGGGTACGTACGTATGCAACGAAAAAGAAAAGAAAAAGAAAAGGCCTTCTCTTCATGTCCCACCTTCAAAGTGAACAAACTCGCTACTCCCTGTGGGAGGGAAGGGGGGGTTTGTTTTCAGACCGTGCTGATCCATTCATCGACAAAAATATAGGTCGAGCTCGAACACCCCGACTTGATCAGCGACAAGTTCATGGCCCTCGACTGCGGCGGCGGCTTCGCCAACTGGCACCGCTACAAGTTCGAAACGACAAAGGGCCCCAAGACCTTCTTCCTGAAGCCGGGCCACTACTGCGACAATCGGAAAGTGGGCGACGACCCGGAGATCTTCAACGACCTGCACCTTTTCTTTCAGTAAGTTCGAAATCCCATCATCGTCCCGTCCCAGCCCGACAGATCTCCATGATGAATACCTCTCTCTCTCTCTCTCTCTCTCTCTCTCTCTCTCTCTCTCTCTCTCTCTCTCTCT
>UYJD01000010.1:903554-935421 GCA_900618795.1 Cyanodermella asteris
CTCTCTCTCTCTCTCTCTCTCTCTCTCTCTCTCTCTCTCTCTCTCTCTCTCTCTCTCTCTCTTCCTCTTCCTCTTCCTCTTCTTTTCTCTTTTGACTTGGACCATTTTTGCTAACGTGGGACGCTTTTGTATAGGGGTCAATTCCGCAATACACCGGAAGACTGCGTCGTCACCAAAATCGGCTCCGGCGTCGGTTCCCAGACCGCGCGTTGCGGATGGAAGTTGTACCCGGACGCGGAGAGCGTTGCGAACGACGCGGGGCCGCAGGTCACGTATCTGGAGGATGGCACGGTTCTGCTGCCGCCTTCGATGGACGACCCGAAACCCGTGCCGCAGAACCCGAGTCTGCAAGATGGCGAGATCGAGTATTGAGGCCGAAGTAGCGAAGGCTTGGGGAATTGGACGGGGGGACTGGCGAGGGTGTGCTTCGGGTGAAATTGGAAGGTGGCTTGACAACTGCGATGAGGATGAGCAAAGTGCGTAATTTCAAAGTGTGCAGAGTGCAAAATGAGAGGTCAGAGTAAAGCGGGAATATAATGCAATTGCCGCGATTCGAGGCGGATTGAAACCTATTTAAAGCTTCTATCACATCTTATTCCTGCGTGACCTCCGCATCGACACTCTGATAGTGGTCGAAAAAGCCCTTGAACAGCTTGACTCCCAAACCTGGGTCGAGCGAGCCAGTAGTGGCACGTATGCTGTGCATGGCGAGCTGAGGGATACCAGCATCTACGGCACGCATGCCGGTCGCGCTGCTGAGCATGGGTCCGACGGTGCCACCGCTGCGGCTGTCGTTTCTGATCTGGAAAGGCTGCAGGGTGGATCCCGATTTCTCGGCGATGGAGGCGAGGATTGTGGAGGAGATGCCGTCGGTGGTCATGTGGGCGTTGGAGTCGAAGCTGATGGCCACGCCGACGTTGAGGCGGGGTGTGTGACCCGTCATGTAGACGTCGTCGTAGTTGGGGTTGTAGGCGTGGCATACATCTGGGAACAGTCAGTGAATGGCCTTGTTTTGTGCGGAGGTTTCTTACCTGCGCTGATGAGGAAGGACTTTGCAAATGTCCTGCTGACAGCTGATGGCTTGCCTCCGAATGCTTCGTTGATTCGCTCCACCGTTCCGGGCAAGAAGTTGCTGTTCGCGCCCTGTCTCAACAAGCTACCGACCTCCTCGTCGTCGAAGAGACCAACGACTTTCAGAATGTCATCGGCTGCACCGTCGTCGCTAGCCAGAAGGGCTTCAACGGCAGCGTATGCGCACAGCTTGTCATCGATGCGTCCCGCAGACAACAGCTCCTTACCCAGCCCAACGAGAGCCGCCGGTTCCGAGCTGTACATCTCAAGCTCCCAGTTGACAATGTCGGCCGGCGAGACATCGAGCTCACGAGCAACAGCCTTGAGCAGCCTTGGAGGCTGGGTCTTGGCAAAGGCAGAGAAGCCGAAGCCATACTCTGGGCTCGAATCCTTTGGTGGCTCGGACGCGTTCGAGTAGGAATGAATGTCACTATTGTCCAGTCCGACAATCGGCACCATTCTGGTCTCGCGATTCGGCTGTCCCTCGGCTGGGATACCAAAGTGCGGCGCGATGCTGGGAATCTTGGCAACAGGGTGTCCAATCTTCATCAGCTTCTGCTCAATCTTGCCAGACTTGGTGTCCCTCACAAACACGCGTCCGCCGATGCTCAGGTCACGATCGATCCACAGAGAGCTCAGAGCACCGCCGTAGTGTGCGACACCCAGCTGCTGGTAGCCCTGCTTCGTCGGCTTCGTGCTGACTGGCTTGATCTTGGTGGTCAGAGCATCGACGTGGCTGGCGACGAAAGCACCACCCTTGCCAGGTGTCCAGTTCTTGCCGACCACGAATGCCACCAGACCCGAGCCGTTGCGTGTAATGTAGTATTTTCCACCTGCTTTCAGATCCCACTCGTCCCGCTCGGAAAGGTGCTTGAAGCCGTGGTCCGTGAGACGGCTGCCAAAGGCATCGACCGCGTGGAAGACGGTGGGGTTCTCGGTCATGAACTTGAGGAAAGGCTCGGTGTAGGCAGCCGGATCGAAGCTTGACGAGGGCTGTTCGACTGTAGGCTGGGACGCCGGAATGACCGCCGACGCCTGCAGGTTCCGCGAGCTTGCGGTTGCTGGCCTGTTCGACTCCTTTCGAGCGTCGGCCCATTCCTTGCGCATCAGCCTGTGCTGTTCGTCGCGCGTTTTAATCTCTTGAAGTTGATCACTCGATAACTCTTTCTGCGTGTCCAATGCACCGATGCGCTCAACCGGAGCCGGTCCGGTGGACATGACTGGCGAAACCGACCAATGCTGGGGTCCTCGGGAAGCGACAGCGTGACCGTCGGTGGTGACACGCGACTGCTCGGCACCCAGCTGCTGATAGCGCATCGAAGGATGGGGTGACGAGCTGGGCTGTCGCAGCGAGTCTCGGGAAGCTCGAGAGCGCGGGAAGCCGTTGAAGAGCGTCGGCTGGTCGTCACGAAGAGTCTCGTGGGAGGGCTGGAAGCGTAGAGGCATGTTGCGGGTCATGGCGACGGTGACAGAGCTGGAAGGCTGGCAGGTCGGCGTTGAGGAGTGCGAAGGCAGGGATATAAGTTAGAAGGCCGGTAACGTGGACACGAGGACCGCTGGTCAGCTGGTGCAACTCGGGCGGGCAAGGAGCGCCGTCGGGAAGGTTATATGGATGGCAACGTCGGAGCGGACTCGAGGCAGGCAAGGTGAAGGTCCTGGCTGGATTGGGTTGTACGTGAGGCCGTGTAGGGAAGCTTGGGAAGCTTGGAAGCTTGGAAGCTTGGTCGTGGTCGGCAGATGGGCCGTCGGTGCCGAAAACAGGAGACGGTCGAGGCTTCAGCTCGGAATAACCGATTACTATAACGAGGAATGAAGGAATCGCATCCACCGCGCCACCGATCGCCAAGCCGAATGCAACTTACTACACCACAGCTTCCAGCATCCCAGCACGACGGGCCGGAACCATTCCAACCAATTGCCTCGGCGTGGTCCGTCTCCAGATATACATGGCATCATCACCATCGTAGCCGCCGGCGTTTTCGACGTCGACGTCTCCTTCTTCACGCCGGCCGCATATGCAGGGTGCCAGCCGCCATCCTCCACCATTCGTTCCATGCCCATGCTGCACGATACCACTCGATCGGGAAGCTTCCCCTCGATGCTCCAGCTATGCTCCGTGTGGTGTCTTACACGCGCCTCTGCTAGTGTCTCGACATCCTTGCAGCATGCTCAAGACCTCGATCTGTTGCCCCAGCACACGTCCTTCGTTGCGAGCTTTCACTGCTCTCGCTAGTACATCGACTCGCGCTGCCACTGCATCCCGGTCCCCCCTTCGAGAGCATTCTTCCGAAATGGCAAGCGCTTCACCATGGCCGCTTCAGAGATACTCCCCACGGCACGATGCCTGGCCATACTCAGACGCCGACTTTGCCAGGATGGACTCGCAGCCCGACACCGACTTCTACTCGACGCCTCGATTCGTGACACATATCGACGACAGGGCCATATCAACTCTTCGGAAGTACTACGACCACGTCCTCCCACGTCGAGGCCGAATACTCGAACTGTGCAGTAGCTGGGTCTCCCACTTGCCACCGTCGCTCGAGGAGGTTGCCAAGAGCACTGCGGCGACGGAGAGGCAGCATTCCGAGCACGCTAACAGTGCAGCATCTGAGACATGCGATGAGATCGCGCCAACTTGCGCTAATGGAAACGGGCTATCGGTCACAGGCTACGGAATCAATTCTGACGAACTCAAAGCCAACCCTGTGCTTTCCAAATTCGTCCTCAAGGACTTGAACGTCGATCCGACCTTGGCCACCACCGACTTGGCTACCGTCGGTACATTCGATGCAGCGATCTGTGTCGTATCTATAGACTATCTGATCCGGCCGCGTGACGTCTTGGCTTCTGCATTGGAGGCGCCTAAGCCGGATGCAACCATGCATCTGGTCATTTCAAATCGATGCTTCCCGACGAAAGCCGTCGCGAGGTGGCTCCATGTGCAGGAAGAGGAGAGGTTGCTGATGGTGGGCGACTATTTGTGGTTTGCTGGCTACAGGGATATTGACATTGTCACCCTCGAAGATGGCAAGGGTACGTCTTGGTTTCGGTCGAACGATCCGTTGTGGGTGGTCAGCGCAAGGAAGCCGCCATAGCCAGTACATTATAAACAGGGACCGCTTCCATTCGCCGCCTCAGGTGCCCTTACTGTACGATATGAATGACATGTTCGGAGACCTCGCATGGTCAGCTCAATATGTGAGCAACAATTGATTTCGATCAACGCCAAGCCAAGAAACCAACCAAGCAGTGAGACAGGTTCTGTTCGAAGTATCTGTCAAAGTACCGGCATACGTACAATACGGAAATACCGATCAAATAAACCCCTTCGAACTATTTGTAGTCCACTCAGGGGACTTTGGTAGGTTTTGAAAGGGTAGTCCAAAAGTCTGTGGCGAAAAGCAATTATTTCAAGCTACAAGTTAAACAAAGTTTCCGTCGCACAACTCTTGCTGAGGAATTTGGACATTAGCCCACAAAATGTCGTGATTGTTAAGAGAGACCTAGTATTAGACTCGATCAAATGTATTGCGAGCCGCCCGCAAGTTTGTATATCACAACCAATGGCTTCCTTGTTGAGCTGGGTCGAAATCCCATGTATCTTGTACCCCACATGGAAGAAGGTAACGCCACAAGCAGCCAAACGCCGCTGAACAACTCACCTGTCCACGCGCCAACCATCTGTTCAGCCACCGGGTCACATCTTAGATCTGCGGTTGAGTCGACCACATGGAAGTTGGTCAACATACATAGAACCCTCACTAAGAACTCACAAGATGCGGCCGATTACGTGGGGGTTCTCTGCTCCGCCAAAGTCACGTGAGGGGCGGCGCGTTTCAGAAAGCTCAGTCCTGATGTGCAACCAGTCGCCAGTCCTGTGCTTCTGCCTATCTTGCACATGACTTTTTGAAAGTATACAAGCACAAAAATTTTCCTGCACTGATGCTTGCGATGCTGCCATCCTTCTCACTACCATCATGGACGGTGCTTGGCTGCAGCGCCATGTTGCCTTTTTCGCGAAGCAACAGCTGCCAGTGGCGGTCAAGTCCCACTCAGCAGAGCTATCCTTGAGCTCAAACAGCTCTCACTGTGAGATATGGGTGAGTTGCACGACATTGAGTCGAACTGGATTTTGAAACTTATGTCACTGTGCAGAATTCTACCAATGCGTGGTTTAATGAGTGCGCCCATACTACCATTCGTCTGGTCCTGGGAGGTGTGGCCGTATTCGTTCTGTTGGCTTCGTTGCTGCAGTTGGCACCCTTCGTCAGACTACCTATATGGCTCCGCAACTTCGTCAGGGAGACGCCACCAGATGTTGCGGAGCATGAAAGACTTCGACTGCCTGGACGCACAGTCTTCCTGTCTTACCCTGTCGGCCTCCTAGTTCTGTCTGTCATTGGGCTCTGGCCATCGTTCCATTTCTGGGATCAATCGATTGACCAAGACAATGCGGTCGCTGTCTTCACCACCTGGGCGAGTTGCGCGATCATTTGGGTATGTCACCCATGACATGTCATCGTGACCGATGCTGACCATTTAGGTGTGCTCGATTGTTTACGTTCTTGTGTTCCGGCCGAGAACTACGCCTCCGACGCTCCTTATTCTTCAAGTCCTTGCTTTGCTATACACTCTGATAGATCCCTTGCTTTTCAGGAGATATTCGACATGGTTTATCGGTCCGGTAGTCTCTGTGATTTCGATCGCGGTCATCATGGGCATGCCTCTACGCGACCCCCGGCTTCCTTCACACGACATCAGTAAGCCTTCAGCCATTCCCACGAGCGAGTTGCGCACCCCCGAGGACAATTTGTCTTATTGGCAATGGCTCACGGTCAGCTGGATGTGGCCAATGATCGTCCAGGGCAAGGCCCGCCAACTGCAATTCGAAGACGTGTGGAGTCTTGGCTACGAATTCCAGCACACTCGCCTACACGAGCATTTCCGACTACTGCGTGGCTCTGTGGTGAAAAGACTCTTTCTTGCCAACGGTGTCGACCTTTTCATCACATCTGGTTTAGGAATCGTGGCAACCCTCGGAAACGTCGTCGATCCTGTTTTACTGCAGAAGCTGCTCCAAGTGATGGAAGACTCTCAAAGCCCTAGAAACGCCGCCACCGTTTACGCTGTATTGATGCTACTCGCCCGCTTGGTGGTGACGCAGAGCAATGTGTTTCTGATGTGGTATGGCCGACGTGCCTATGAGCGGTCTCGCGGAGAGCTCATCACTATGCTATACGAGAAGACGTTGGCACGCAAGGTAATTGGCGAAGCCACCGGAGAAAATGACGAGAACGGGAAGCCAGAGCAGTCTGCATCTACTGGCAAGGTCCTCAACATTCTCCGCGGGGACGCTTACGAGGTGGCGCAAAGATTCTGGGAATGGCCCGAGCTGATCACAAAACCACTCGAACTCGTCGTCTTGTTCATACTTGTTTGGAACCTGATCGGATGGCCAAGCTTGCTTGGTATTGCCTTAGTTCTGGTCACTCAGATCATAAATGCGTTCATCACCAAATGGCTACTATCTCTCGAACGAAAACGGCGTGTCGCAACCGACGACAAGCTAAAGGTGATTACACAATTCGTGGAAGCAATTCGACATCTCCGTTACAACTCGTGGGAGACCAAATGGCTCGAAGGCATCTTCAATGAGAGGCAAAAGGAGCTCGTTTTACGAGTCAAGACCGGCCTTGTCAATCAGCTGATATACTTGCTGAACATGCTCGCTGGCCGCTTGTTTCCTGTGGTCGCATTTATCGCGTTTACGAAGCTTGCTGGGCAACAACTACGTGTCGATATTGCCTTCCCTGCCCTGTACTTTTTTCAAATGCTTGACAACACCATGCGCGAGGTTCCGCAATTGATCACGGTCATCATCAATGCCTGGGTCGCAGTTGGCAGAATTGAAGCTTTCATGCGCGAGCCAGAAATCCCACACTCTGATGATGACTTTGAGGATCTCAACGACAAGCCGGCTCCGATTGAAGTCAATAAAGCATCTTTTACATGGCCAGGATTGCCCTCGCCCGTTCTTCGCGACATCAGTCTGACCATAGAACCCGGACTAACAGCTGTTTATGGCAAAGTTGGGTCCGGCAAGACCGCCTTGCTACAGGCACTGCTTGGTGAAACAGACCTTCTATCAGGTGGTTACAAGCCACCGCATGCTATGATTGCATACTGCGGCCAGTCTCCGTGGTTGCAAAACATGAGCATTCGCGAGAATATTTTGTTTGGTGCCCACATGGACATGAACAGATATAGGCAGGTGCTTGCTGCATGTGCTTTGACGACAGATCTTGCTGGCTTTGCAAATGGTGATCTATCATTTGTAGGCGAGAACGGTATTGGGCTCTCTGGAGGCCAGAAAGCGCGAGTGGCACTGGCGAGAGCAGTCTATAGCAAAGCACCGTATCTGTTCCTCGATGATCCTATATCTGCACTTGATCAGCAGACGGCCGAGCACATTATCCAACAGTGTGTCACATCAAGTCTTTGCAGGGACCGAACCGTCATTCTTGTTACCCATCGACTCGATCTGGTAAAGGATGCAGCACAGAACGCCATCGAGATTATTGACGGCGAAGCCGTTGTCCGCAGTCTTGGCGAACTTCAAAATTCGGCTCAATTCCCAAGCAATGATCACACAGAGACTGAACCCGGCGACACGACAAAGCAGGCAGCTCCGGCCCAACCTACAGATGATCCGGCAGAAGAGTCCGTCGACGGTGTCAAGGACAAATTCATCGAAGAGGAGAAACGAGCCCATGGCAGCGTCAAATTCCGTGTCTACTGGGAGTATATCAAGGCTGGGAATCTACCTTGGTGGGCTATACTGATCGTCGTGCTGATTGTCTTCCGTCTCACCGACGTGGCCAGGACCTGGTTTCTCAAAGCCTGGGGCGAGGGTTATGATGAACAACCTGCGGTCCTGGCTCTGGTGTCTGATCCATTCAAAAAGCTGCCATCTCCTCAAGAGGATCTCACACCCTGGTTCATCGGATTTGCTGCACTCGGGGTGGCGCTTTCTCTGCTGCACTTTACATCCCAGCTTTTGATCCTGCTCATCACGTACTGTGCCGGCAAGCAAATGTTTCGCAATGTCATGCAACGGGTCAGCAATGCATCATTCCGCTTCTACGATGTCACGCCGGTCGGACGCCTCATGAACCGCATGACAAGCGACATCGGTGTCATCGACGGCCACCTAGGCCAGATGCTACAGGTCGTGGTTTGGTATTTCGTCATGTGGATCGGATCGATCATTGTCATCATGTCCGTCACGCCCGTCTTCCTGGTGGCTACAATCCTCATTTCGGTCGCCTTCGTGGCTACTTTTGCTCAATTCTTGCCTACGAGCCAGAACCTGCGTCGCCTCGAGATGGTCTCCCTTTCTCCGTTGATGGCAAACTTTGGCACCTTGATCCAGGGTCTGGCCACTGTCCGCGCATTCCGTGCCCAACGACGTTTCCAAGCTGGTGTCATTCGTGTCGTCGATACATTCCAAAAGATGGACCATTTCTATTGGAGTCTGCAGGCCTGGAACATGGTTCGGTTCGAGACGTTGTCATCACTGTCTACCTTTGGCTTGACCATGCTTGCTATCTATACCGGCGTCTCTCCCGGACTGACCGCATTCGTGCTCCGCTCCGCCTCCCAGTTCGTCATTGCCACCCATTCGCTCTGTCGGGAATACGGTCAGCTCGAATTAGACTTCACGTCCGTCGAGCGTGTCGTCGAGCTCCTGCACATCGACCAGGAGCCAGAAGGTAAGCTCGTTCCACCCGCCGCCTGGCCAACATCCGGCGAAATCGTCTTCGACCACGTCAACGTCCGCTACGCCGAACACCTCGACCTCGTCCTCAAAGACATCAACCTGACCATCCCCGGCGGCTCCAACGTCGCGTTGATCGGCCGCACGGGATCTGGCAAAAGCACACTAGCCCTCGCCCTGCTCGCTACCGTCCGCCCCACCAGCGGCACAATCTACGTCGACAACATCGACATCTGCGCCCTGCAACCCTCCGAACTCCGCAGACGAATCACCTTCCTAGCCCAAGAGCCCACCCTGTTCGTGGGCAGCATGCGGCAGAACCTCGATCCCCTCGACGAATTCTCCGACCCCGAGTGCGCGGGCGTGCTCGAACGTCTTTCCGGCAGATCCCGCCATGGCTGGACGCTCGGCACGCACGTCGAGGCTGGCGGCAAGAATCTGAGCCAGGGCCAGAGGCAGCTGGTGCAGCTTGCCAGGGCCATTCTGAGGAGAAGCCCGTTGGTGGTGCTGGATGAGGCGACGGCGAGTGTGGACTTGGGGACGAGCTTGGAGGTGCAGGATATCTTGAGGAGGGAGATGGTGGGGAGCACGGTTGTCACGATTGCGCATCGGGTCGAGGCGGTTAGCAATGCGGATTGGTGCATCGAGTTGAGGCAGGGAGAGGTGGTGAGGGCCGGCAAGCCTGGTGAGAGCGGGAACGGAGTTGATTTAGAGGAATATTGAGGGTCGCAAACCTGTTTCGAGAGGCGTTTGAGCCGGTCAAAATTGATGATAGATACGAAGGGTCAGAATGTAAAATGCCCTTACTGTGGTGATGAGATAGAAGACCGTTATGACATGAAATACATGAAACGTAACGAGTGGATCATGTTTGCACAGACGACCTGTCATTATAGCTATACACAGGAAGAAATGACTCGCTGCCGGCTCTTTGAGAACAGTATTTGACGTTCCGCCTCGGAAAGAAAAAAAATGTCTCGCGCCGCTGCGTGACTTGTACCGAAATGAACCTGTACCCCATAAACGCTATTCCATGCACGCATAAACTCATAGAAAACCATGCTCACATCCAACAATCTCTCATTTTCTCGTCGTCCTCCCTCAGAAGCCTCCATCAGACCGTACCGGCGATACTCAAATCCCTGATCTCGCCCAACACCTGCTCGACCTTCTGATCCAAATGCCCCTGCGCATACATCTCCCTCGTATCCGAATCCAGATACTGCTGCACCTGCGCCATCCGACTGTACGCCTCGGCACAAAACCTGAGCTGAATCTTGACCAACGCCTCAAAACTCGGATCCAGATACGGCACCCGCAAATCGATCAGCTGCGGCAGTTCCGTGAACAGCTGCTCGTTCAACGACTCGTACGCCTGCTTGCTCAGATCCATGTCTCTCTCCGCCCTCGGAAGTTTCGTGACATCCTTGTCCGGCTTCTCGACCAATTTTTTTACTTTTGCGCGACAACTGTCGTAATCCAGCAGCTTGTGGTTCCGTTTCTTGATGCATTCGTTCACGTCGTTGAAGTAGCCGCAAAATCGCCCCACGGGTTCGAGGACCGTGGTGCGGTAGGGTCCGTCGAGGGCTTTTATCGTTTCGGCGTCGAGGTCTTCGACGGCTTGTTTGTAGGAGCGCGAGACGCCGTCCTTTGCGCCCGCGTCCCCGTAGAAGGCGTCGATGGTTTCGGCGATGCGCATTTGCGAGGCGGTCATGGCGCGCAGGGCGTCGAGGTAGCCTTTGGATTCTTTCTGTAGGCGGTTCACGCCGCCTTCGAGGGTGCGGTAGCGCCGTTCTTCGACTTCGTAGTCGCGATCGTTGGTGCGTTCGACGTGGCCTGTAGTGAAGGAGGCGTTAGTAGGAAATTCTTCTTCTGGGGTTTGTTCTGAGGCTCGATCTGAGGCTTGGTCCGGGGCTTGAGTTAGGACTTGGTTTGTGTCTTCCGAGGCCGGTTCGATACATGAGTCTGGGCCTTCCTCTTGGGGCGAGCTGTGGGATTTAGAGAGGTTGAGAGGCGCAGGAATGGCGCCTGGAGTTACCGGAGAGATCTCGTAGATGGCGTGAGCGTCCGTCGCAGCACGAACAGAGCCGTTGTCTTCGCCGAAAGCCAATGGATCGATCCTTAGCATGCCCGCCAGGCTCTGCTGCCACTGCGGGATGTCTAGCGCCTCCATTGTGCAGAATGTACAACCAGGGTTTGACCTTGCGACGTATCTCTATACTTCATCGACGAAGGCTTTGTGTAGGTCGTTTCGTCTCGTTTTGTTGTCGACCGCTCCTCCGACTCTTCAATCCCCCTCGTTCCCATGACTCCGACCATGCCCTCCAAGCCCGCACTGCCCCTCAGAGGGAGTATCACTCACCCGTCTTCATCATAACCTGGGTCGTCGCCCGGTTGACATTCTTCTTGAAGCCTACGCACCAATCTCGTCAGTCAATGTCCTCCATTTCAAGCACAGCGGACGAAGACTCACCCGCCCACGACATTGCGGCGGCGCTCGTTTCGGCTGTATGGTGTAGGAAGAGCGCGTGTGTCGAGAGTCGAAGAAGGCGAAGAGAGGGGTTATGCGTTTAGGGGTATATTGTCGCTGAAGTGAGGAAAGGTGTACTGGATTAACAGGTAGACAGGTTGGAATGGCTCGAGATGAATGGCAGGTAGGCAGGCAGACGGCCGCAGCAGGGCCGGCTGTCGAGTCGATTGTGGCGCAGATGTTTGACAGCGGCTATGGCGTAGTGCCAAGACTGAGATATATCTGCGGCTACCGAAATAAGTAAGGTACTCCTCCATATACTTTCTTATGCTGGCAGCTATCCCGCCATAAAGTTACGAATTGTTGACGCGATTTAAAAACATTCACAGGTGGTGCACTTGAACACATATCGACGCGACCCATACATGCACAAACAAATTCTTCAAGAATCTCGATGCCGCCCGGTCGCTGTGGACACCAGAGGAAACTCAATGTTAGCCAACAGTGTCACATCGACCAAGTTCACCTTAGTCAAATTGATCACTGGCAGCATTCGTGAGACTCAATCTTTCATAGAGTTGTTTTCATCTACGAATGCTCGCCAAGTCCTTTGCCCGGGCATGTACTGATGTATTGTTCACGACGTTGAGATTTCGAGCATATTGCCGATAGAATAGCACGCCCTTCGACCATATTCATGCCGTCTCTCTCGAACTTGAGAGCAGCACGTTCAGTCCTTCTTCCTACCATATTTCCCATCCTCGCTCAAAACAAGCGTCCCCGTAGCCGCCCCGTGCTCCGTCGCATTATCAAGCTCCACCGTGTACTCCGGCCTCGCCGCATCAAACCAACCCTCCTTCCCCTGCGCAACCAACCCCTCCACGTACCAAGCCTTGATCTTCGGACAGATGGTCTCGTGGAAATGATCCGGGGCGCCGGCAGTACCCTGCGCGATGATCAGGAAGTTGACGCCGGACACGGTCGCGTTGGCGAGGAACATCTTGTCGTCGTCGTCCAGCACTCCGCCGGGCTGTAGATGCACCATGGCGCGCTTTTCCGTGTAGCTGTTGTAGACGCACACGGCTTGGGTGTCCGCGAGGCCGACGGTGAAGAGTTGTTCCGACTGGGCGCCGTTGAGGCTCTTGCCTTTTGAGGTATTTCCCACTGACACGGGCACTTCGAAGGCGTCGGCTTGGACGGCGATGCCGGCTTGGACTAGTCTTGGGGCTGGCATAATTACGATACTAGCAATGGAGTTGAATAGTCGGAGATTTGGCTCTGGTTTGATTTGTATGACAAAGGAGAATTCACAGGTGGGAGTTCTTGGTCCTATATACCTTTCACGTCGAACAAATTAAGGCGTATTCCTCAGGCGCAATCCTCAGCTGGTTACGTGAACCCCGTGGCGTCGAGAAATGCACTAGAGCGGAGCGTGATGATCCTGCAAAACTTGGCTCACTCTTCTCCAGCTGTTAAGTGCTGCCGTCACCGTGGACACCACCTCGGCGACGGATTGCCAAACAAGTGCTTCACGGTCAGCGTATCAGCTGGTGGTCGAAGCAGCTTGCGGTTTGGAACAGGCAATTCCTTAGATAGCTGGATCGAGTGCGAGCTGCTTGAGAGAAATTCAGGCATTCAAATACAGACTTGAAACACGCATTGGAAAAGGTCGTTACTTTTGAGCTAGCGTAGGTTCATGTTATTAGCAACGAATTTTAGAAACCATCTATCATACATCTATCTATGCCAAGTCTCTCTTGAATGCTCATATCAATCCCAGATCTCACCTCACGACCCAATAATGCTCGAAGGAGCCAACGCCGTTGGCGCCCTATTCCCCACCCCCATAGTCGTCGCCGCAATACTCGTAAAATACGCCGCAATAAAGCTCTCCGTATAGAACGAATGCGCCGCACTATGATCCGGCACAAGATTATGACTCAATTCATGCGCCAGGGTCACAAACCAATAAACCACCGCATCCGCCATCTGCCCCCTCTGGACATCTTCCAAATGCAAGCTCTCAAAATATCTGTAGTTAAAGAACAGCGCGCGGTTTGTGTTGAACGCAATCGTCCCCGATTCGTCCCAGAAAATGTGCATGCTGGACGTGGACAAGCTCATAGCTTTGGCAATGTGTTGGAGTACCGAGGCGAAATTCAACAGTGCGGTGCCGTTGCGGGCCATGAAGGAGGAGGCGGCCGAGTCGTCGACGTTCCTGGACAGGAAGACTTTCATGCCGCCGACTTCGGCGAGGAGGCGGATATTTTGGGCGGGCTTGGAGTCGCAGAAGGTTTCTTTTTCGCGGACGTCGTTGACGGCCAGGTTGGAGGTCATGCCTTGGGAGTTGTAGGCTCGGGAGGCTTTGATCGCGCCGAGGAGGTTTTGCTTTAGTTCGTGGGGCGTCGTCATGGGCCGTTCAATGTCTGAAGTCGGGCCTACTACTGGTGTTGGCGTCTGGAGGTCTTGACCGTCGGCTCCTGGATAGGGTCGTTCGGGTAACGTTGGAGGCGGGGAGTTTGTTCGCCGCGATCTTCTCTTGTCGCCGCCAAACTTGGATGTGAATTGGTACCATAGGCTGGTCTGGTCCGCGCCTTTGTTGATGGGTGACTCATCGAATGTGCCAGGCATGGCTGGTACCACACTACCATCAGGCGTGGAACTTCTCTCTCCGCGTCCACGCTGCCGCTGCTCCTCTGTCTGCTCGGCTAATCGCCGTTCCTCTTCTTCCAATTGACGCCTGCGAGCCTCCTCTGCAATCTTAGCTTCCTGCTGCTTGCGGCGAAGGATCCGGTCCACGTTATAGCCACGTTGCCGGAGTAGCTGAAGTGGTGACTCGAGCAGATTCGTAAGTACGATAGCTCGCTCAGGCTTTGGGACATAAAGACACAGTCTGAGAAGTTCGATGCTGACTTCGTAGAGATCTTTCATGCTGCCGGAGATGCAAAGCGTGAGCTTGCCGCGCTGACTGACGACGACAGCAGACCTCTTCTCGGTATGAGATGTCGAGGTACCGACTAATGTCTTGCGAACAGATATCGTCTCCACAGCAGCATAGCCAAGCTTCGAGTCAAGCCAAGATGCATCATGTCTGATCTGATCCTTGGACATGCCGTAGAAGAACAGCTTGATTCTCTCTTGAATGAGCCTCTTCAGGTTCTGTACCGGCCGTTGATCTGGCAACTCGGACCCGACTCGTGATCGCTCCTCAACAATGCTTGACAGGGTCACAACTCCGAGAGCAGTGTAAAGCGACTCGAGAGTCTCTTCCATCGGGGATGCAAGGAGATGTTCCCTGAAAATGTAATAGTTAATCGCATCGTCTACGACGATGATCTGACTGGCAGACGCCAACTGGTAAGTTTTGATGGGTTCGTGCTCCTCATCAGGATCATCCCCATTCTGCGCATCTGAAGAGTATGCCGGTGGAAGCTCCTTGAATGCAAGTAAGAAAGGGGACCTCTTCATCTCCTTGACCAGATCCTTCTCCTTCTTGAGCGTCGGCCAGGCGATGGCAAACTCCGTCAGAAGTTCAAGATACCGTTCCGAGCTTGAGAATGTCGTGAACACACGAGCAGGCTCCTTGACGACAAGCCAAGCGAGCTCTGAAACCGTCGGATCGTTCTTCGCTCCTAGTCGAAGCAGAAATGCGTTCGAAACACTTCCGAAATCGACATAATCGAAAATGTCACCATACTTCCCACCGGAGCCCAGAAAGCATGCCGAAGGGGCGAGGTAGGCTGTCCGCGAGCCCTTTTCCGTCTTCCTCGTGATCGGTACAATTGGAGCATCTCTGAGCATCTCTATTGGCTCCCCAGCTAGCTCATGCAAACGAGCGGCGAAGTAGTCGAAAAGCTCTCTCGCACGGCGATGAGTATCAGGACGGTTCTTGATAAGCCAAATGACAGCCTCGTCAATGGGCATATTAGCGCGGACACCGAAGCGATCAGCATGAGGATGGAGATCTTTTCGCAAGATCGTAAAGCCCATTCCAGCGACGGCCTCGTTGGTGAAGCATCGGGAAGGCGCCGCAAAAGACTCCTTGCTGCCTTCCAGAGGCAAGAAAGGTGTCGTCGTTGCGCCAATCTCTCTCGCGGAGTATCCATGCATATGATGGAATGCAACTATGTATCTCAACGCCCTGTTCTGCAAGGCAAGGTCCTTCTTTTGTGCCGCATTGTATGCGATATTTATCAACTCATTGGCGTTCGGGTAGCTTCGCAAGCCAATCTGCTTCAGGAACTTCGCATCTTCGGTTCCATTTCTGAAGATTCCTGGCCACTGGAGAACGTTGACACCGAGGGCTTTAAGCTCGTCGTTTGGCTCAAACAAATCGGATGCCTTGTAAAGCTCTTTCGAAGGGCCGTTCGGTGTCTCTGCGGGACAAATTGGAGTGTTTGTCAAGCGTTTGATGTCATCCTTGGGGATATCGTTTCGCACCGAAGCTAGATATTTCACCAGGTCGACATGATTCCATGATTTTCCTCCTTCGGCTGATGGCTCCTTAGGCTTGAGTAGACGGTCGAACACAAGGTTGAGCTCGATGGTTTTGCGGACCCCGAGGGCAATCGCAAACTTCTCCTTGACGCTACTGACAGTAATCACAGGCAGATCATCAAATAGCCGGACGGACGGGAAGTATGATTGCGAAGGTGCACGCATTCCAAGTTTGGTCGGCATGACAGTTCTTGCTTTGAGAAGCTCCACAATGGTGGCCTTCGAGGACTGCGAAAGACCGTCCCACTGTTTTGAAATCACAGCCAAGACTCGACCGGCGAATTCTGTTGACGTGAGCATATTCTGCGATTCAGGCAGCAGATTGTGGCTGGTAGCGCTTTCCAACAGCCAACGGACCCATGGCACGATTTCCAGACTCGTCCAGCCGATACCCTCCAGCTCAAGCCTCTCCAGGCTTGATGTATACTTGTAAGGAATGACGTAGTGCGGATGTGGCAGGCCTGGTGGTATCTTTGATGGATTGATGAATGCTTTGATCTCGGCCAGCACGATCGGCATCTTCGTATCGTCGTCGTTAGCGACGGTGACATCCAGCAAAGAAGACGTAATGGCGGTGTCGATCTCATTGACTTTGACCTTGTGAGTAAGCCACTTCAAAAACTCTATCAGCTGATTTGAGCTGATCGCTTGAGCCTCGAGTTCTTTGCGAATATCGTTGGGAGTTACATCTGTAATGATGCCGACCTCGATAAGCTTTTTCACAAATCCGCCCGCCTTCTCGAAGACGGCGGCCGGGACAACAGGAATGCCCTCAACAAAACTGAGTTCGTCGGTCGCAATGCGAACATTCTGGCTGTTTAAGATGCCCCTGCTCGACAAAATCTCGATCGATGAGGCTGGATTGCAGGTCCAGAATGCTTCCTCGATGAACGTGCCAACCTGG
Source organism: Cyanodermella asteris (assembly GCA_900618795.1). Lineage (NCBI taxonomy): Eukaryota > Fungi > Ascomycota > Lecanoromycetes > Ostropales > Stictidaceae > Cyanodermella > Cyanodermella asteris. The sequence goes on from UYJD01000010.1 coordinate 920,277, forward strand.
CTGGACGGCGTTGATTCCTTGAACGTGAATGAGTTCATCACGTGTACGGCTTCCGGTGTCACCTTTTCGACGTCTTCAGGGGCGACCTTCTTGCGACCAGCCTTCTCCATAGACGTAATGATCGCTTGTCGAACAGCATCAATTTCGCCGAGCCACGACAACCGGCATACAATACCGCACGCTCGTAAGAGTTCCTGATTCCACGTTCGTACCCATCTCGCCTGTAAGTCGATGCTTTCACGCTCGACCGTCGGGATGACGGACTGTGCCGAAATGTGTGCGGAAAGACCGGTCGTCTGGTGTGTGATCTGTCCAATGAAGACGCGGCCACTTTTGGTGGGCAAGACAGATGAGAAGATCTGCTCGCCAATACCTGGGAGAGCACCGCCCTCGCCCGCAAACGAAGAGGTCATGACCGCAATTTTCGTTGTCTTGGGAGGCGGCTTCTTGGTAGCACGTTCTAGCTCCTGTGCGAAGTTCTTACCAACGCTGGTGCTGACATTGGCTGTATTGACGTGCATGAAGACAGTCCCACTCACTTCCTCGGTGAGCTTCTCTGAAAGAGCCTCCTGCGCAGCTTTCTCGTCTCGTGCAGCCTTTTCAGCTGCAGCGTTCCGCAGAGCTGCGCCGGAGAACCGGTTGAAAAACGTTCTCAACGATCCGGTGCCTCCGTTCGAAGAGTCCTCTGATTCTAACTTCTCCTGTTTCTGTGGTTTCCAGCCAACAGCAGACAGCCACGTCGCATTCAGCTGTGCTGTCTCGTGGTTCACTGACTCAACTTTCGTCAGACCTTCGTTCGTCTTCGTCTTCAGCGATCTCGGTATGGGGACGTTGACGCCGGGAGCACTCAACTTGCTGAGATTGATGACCCTGAAGTTGTCCACCCACAGCTCAATTCCAGTCAGTCCCACAAAGGTCATACTGCTCGACAGAAACTGGCAAAGCGGTAGAAGAGGCGGTATACTGGATGTCGTATCTCGGTAATCAAGCACGAAAGTCGTATCCGAGCTCGCCTGAACTTCATTGAGCTGCAGCCTTCGCGTGAAGAGCGAGTTCCCCTTCCAGTAGAAAGCCATAGCCTCCTTCCCAGACTGCACAAACGGCTCCTCACAACAATCAAAAACCGAATAGAAACCAACGCCAAAAGCACCAATCTTCGTCTCATCCGGATTTCCCTCCGCTATACGTTTGAGCCTCGACCAATCATTCGGGCCAAATATCTGCCCGTTGTTCGTAACGTGCAGGCTCCGCACCGTGTGATGCAATAACGTATGCCGTAATTGCGTCGACGAACGCTGATTGTGAGGAAGAGGGACTTTGGCAGAGGGTAGCGTGTCGAATTTGATGGACACCTTGGATGCTCCAGCATCAGCAGCGTTCTGCAGTAATTCTCGCAAGACGGTCCATTCTCCCGAATATCGTGCTAGGACTTTATCGATCAGGGCGCGGGTGTTGACAGTGACGGCCTCTTCATCCTGCCCGGCGCCCATGGTCTGTGCCCGAAGGGCATTCCAGTCGGTGGACGCCATCGCCGCCGCTCGTTGCTCTATATCAGTCTGGCGCGGCGAGGTAAGTAGACGGGGCGGACTTCAAGCCAGGCACCGGTAGGGTTCATGCAGCCATATAACTGGTATCCCGGTTGCCTACGACAGAAATGACCAAGATTCCGGAGACGGAATGAGATGGACGCACAAGGAATGCGGAGGAGAGGAGGTATGCGAGTAGATGGGAAGTGGTATTTGGTAAGCGTGCCGGCTCGCCACTGGTCGAGGCTGCCTGTAAGACGCACGCATGACAACTTGAAGCAAAGACGGAGGGCGAGGCTGTTATGTCATCCGTGCTCCTGTGCTTTCGAGTGGACTTTTCGGCGCGTTTCAGCTGACAAGTCCGCTGGGGTCAGCCGGGGCTTTGTTTCACGCGGCGCATGCATTGTTGGCAATTCTTCAGGCTTGTCATGTCGAAAGCTGTTGTTGGACTTCGTTTTCACTTTTTATTATTGCTTCCGAAATCTGTCGGATATTATCCTTGTGTGCGAATCCTGACCCTCATTTTCGGTGACTAGAGGTAATTTCTGCATTTAATTGCGTACACAAGATCAGAGCACCAGCTCTGATTCTAGACTCGTTTCTATGGTTACACATTTGACACAAGCCCAGCCTGAACTCCAGATATTCTTTCCCTAGTCGGATCGTGCATGAGAATGTTGCAACAGCAGCCATCAATCCTCGTTTTTCCCCTCTTTGCCCTTTAGAACCACAATCCGTATCTCATACCATCTCCGCAGAATTTTGATTGAATTCATTCCGAAACGGCTCAGCAAATGTAAAGATGAACACTGTTGTAGAAAGAATTGCGCTGTCAGAGACAAGAACATTTCCGCCTCTTTCATGGCCTCGGCATTTTCGAAAATCGAGACCTGCACCGTAGATTGCGAAGCGCCTAGGACGACAGCGATCCACTGATAATCGAGCGTCGGGTCACCAGAACCCACTTCGTCTAATCAGCAGATTTCCAGCCATTCTATGACCTCAAGCCATCTCTGGCGCTGGCACCGCTTGCGCTGACGACTGGAGCATTGCTGGTGGGCAAACCCGGTTTGTTGGCGGTCTGCTGTCTGATCTTTGCCACGGCGTAGACGATACCAGATATGCTACCAACAACGATGGCGCTGACAGATGGGAAAGTGATGGGTGCGTCGAAGAAGATGAGACCGGAAATCGCAATCGGAATCTTGTTGAGCGCACCGACCATGGAGTAGGTGGCACCGGAAGTGACACGAACGCACCAGGCGGAGGTGTATGAAATGAAGACCGTCGACACACCGGTGACCATCATGGCGAAAAGTAGCTGGGTACGGCTCTCAGGCGGGAAGTTCTTTGCGACGTTGGCAGCGGACCAGTCCTCGACGAGGAGAGAGGCGACGATGACAAGCGGGATAGTGAGCAAGTTGTTGTAAAACATGGCTAGAAAGGTTAGCATTCATCCAGGACCAAAATGGAGTATACGTACTGTCAAAGTCCTTGAAGTTGGTGAGCTTGATGCGCTTCCTCATGCCAAGAACGTAGCTGGAGGTGCAAAAGCAGTTGAGCATCATCCACATATATCCGGAGTTCAAGGTCGAGATCTGCGCGTTAGCAGCGGTGCTGGCGTGTCCAAAGTTCTCGAGGGCGTGCTGAACGTCCGCCCAGGCGGCGATGACGGAAGACAGGACGATCAGACCGAAGGAGAACAAAGTCATGCGAGTGACGCTGCCACCGAACCACAAAACCTCACCGTAGGCGGTGATGATGATTGTCAAGTTTTTGAAGATGGTGTAGACGGGAATCGACAGGTACTGCAGGGCCTTGCTGCCGGTGTAGATCATACCGACCAGGACGAGAGAAACGGGGAACCCTAGCCAAGTCAATCGTATATCAAGACACTTGACACTCTATACGCACATTTTCTAGCCTCATCGGTGTTGAAGTCTCTGTAGGTGATCATTCCAAGCGATTTGCAGGTCTGGATAGCAACAATGCAGACGACTGACTGTGGCCGCATAAGCTCGAGTTCAGAGCCCCCAACGGAGACTGCTTACCTGCACGCAAAGCAAGAAGAAGTTCAAATTGAAGTCGCCGAGCAGGACGAATTTGTTCAATACGGTCATCATGATAGAGGAACCGCAGTAACTCAAAATCGGCACCAGAGGGTGGTTTCGCCAGTCCTGCTGGGGAGTTGGCGGCTTGTAGGGCGCTGGTGGAGGCTCAAAGTGGCCATCGCGGTCCTTCTCGCCCATCTCGATAGTGTAATCCTCCCTTCTCTTATCGTCGGACATTTTGACAGTGTGTGAGGATGGCGGTAGAGTGTGTAGTTGGGTTGTGAAAGAACGAGGGCGGGCGCAAAGTCGCACAGGTTGGTGTGGTGTACCAAGGAGGCCCCTTGCGGAGTCTGCAGGTCGGGAGTGTAAAGGCCGGCAAATGAGTGACGAGCTGGACAGATATCTATCGGCAGCCGAATGTGGGCAGGAGTCAAGGGTGCGAACGAAGTGAAAAAGAAACTGGGAATGCAGAGCACGGGGTTGGTGGTCGATAAGGGGAGGGAGAAATTGGCGATAGCTGAGTCCTGGCGCGCCAACCAGCAAAGTAGGTAGCAATACGAATAATTGGAACGGAAGTTAGAAGGTGGCCTCTTTCAAGCCTCAAACCTCACAGCCGCGACGCCACGAAACCTGCTGCCGATCGAACCATTTGAGCCACCCGAAACTCGACGACCGGCAATCGGAGCTGAAACTCCGCCTGTGAGATAATTTTAGCCGAAATCAATTGCGGCGTCGGGGTAGCATACATTATTGGAGTTTTGAGAGTTTCATGCACAGAGTCGAGGATTGTCTTGTCATTTGTTGAAGCAAGCAGAAGAGTCCACTCCAAAGGGACCGACCAGGGTTTCTCAATCGGCGATTTTTATTCGCAACCACCAGTTCAGTTCACTCCAAAAAAGCCATCACAGGCAATTGTACACAGTTGAAAGTCATCATCATGTCGAAATCATCACAATCAGCAAGGACTTCGTTCCTGGAAAAGAACACCAAGGAATCCAAAATCCAAGTGTCCCTCTCCCTAGACGGCGGGCCTCTAGACCTCCTCCCCGCTAATAAAGCCTTCGACAACCTGCCCACTTCCGACACCTACACCATCCCCGCCCAGACAGCAGAAACCCACGCCAGCCAGACCTCCCCCTCGCAACAAATCTGGATCTGGACCGGCATCGGCTTCCTCGACCACATGCTCCACGCCCTCGCCAAACACGCCGGCTGGTCCCTTCGCATCCGCACCCGCGGCGACCTGACCATCGACGACCACCACACCGCCGAAGACACCTTCCTAGCCCTGGGATCCGCCTTCAACGAAGCGCTTGGTGCTCGCACCGGACTGAAGCGATTTGGGACGGGATTTGCCCCGCTGGACGAGGCTTTGTCCCGTGCGGTGATCGATTTGAGTAATCGCCCGTATTTTGTGGGCGAGTTTGGGTTCAAGGATGAGAAGTTGGGAGGCTTGAGTACGCAGATGGTGCATCATTGCTTGGAGAGCTTTGCGCAGAAGGGTGGTGTCACGTTGCATGTTGATGTCCTAAGGGGTAGGAATGATCATCATAGGTGTGAGAGTGCGTTTAAGGCGTTGGCGGTCGCGTGCAAGGAGGCTACGGCGAGGGTGGAGGGTCGGGAAGGGGAGGTCATTAGCACCAAGGGTGTCTTATAGAATGGATGATGGAGACGATGGGATTGCTGTAGATGAGATCATGAGGTTGATGACTTGAGCTGTATATAGAAAAAGCCTGCAAAACGTTCGAGATCATGCATCGCGTTGGCCCTTGTGGCACTTGATTCAAAGACTAGGACAGCTCACATCATTTCGACGTCGTCGTACTCCCGGTAACCTTGCTCCTCTTCCTCTTCTTCGCCTCCTCAGCGCTCTTAGCACCTTTCATCAACGGATTCTCCACGTTCGCATCACTCGGCGGCGGCAAAGGCAAGGGCGTCGCCGGCTTCGCCGTCTGACTCGGCTTGACCAGCATATTATCCGTCATCGACTTCTTCATTACAAACGACCCCAGCTCCCCCTGCAACGGATTCTCATCCATAAACTCATCCTTCCAACTCAGCGCCAACGACAAGCTCTGCGCTAACAGCCCACCATTTCCAAATGCGTCACGCGTCCGCTTCGAAGCCGAACCAGTGAGCACCGACGCGTTATCCGGCATCGGAGTCGCCTCTTTACTCGCCTGAGCCGTCCGCGATCCCGTAGGTTGACGGGCGTTCTGCGTCTCTGCTTCGTAGAATGTCCCCCGAGCGGCGGAGAATTGTGGGAGTGGCGCCGCTACATGGAACGTGTCTGCCAGCGTCTTATACGTACTCAGCAGCCGGGAACTCAACACGGCACTCACGCTCGCCGCTTGAAACACATTGATTCCCACCACATAATAAATCGCCAACGGCGTGATCGTCGGGCCCTTTGTCCTCTCATCCAGGGTCTCAATATCCCGTCTCTGTTTGCGAATCACCCATACCCCATTCATCATGCTCTCTCTGTCCTTGAACTCGTTTGTGCGTCGCTCCTTGGCTTCATTTGCTTTTCGAAGGTTCTCGGCTTTCATGGCGTTGATGTCTTCGCGTGTCAGTTTTCCGGCTTTGCGGTTCGCGTCGTGGGTTTCCCGAAAGGCTTTTTCGGCGGGCGTCTCTGTGGGTGGGGTGGACTTTGTGGGGTCGTGCCAGACTATGTATTCAATTCCGGAGATCCGGGAGAGCGTCGCTTCGAAGGCTTCGCGGGTGGCGATCTGATAGAGGAGGTCCGGGTTGTGGGCGGATTGGGTGAAGATGGCGTTGTTGTTGGATGTCGGGTCGAAGAAGGGGGATCTGGCGAAGTAGTGGAGAACTAACCATGGGAATGAATATGCACGCTTTTGGAAGAGGATTTTGATTGAAGTGGTTGGTTTTGAGGGACTTACCTGAATTTGAGTTGATGCCACCGTTCATTTGTGCTTCGTAGGGATCACACCAGACCTTCTCGTCCAACGGATCAGACGCCGCCATGGTGAATCAACCCAGCATGCGTTCCGAACAATCAGGTCGATCAAATGATGTGTTCATGCGTTTTATGCAGAATGTTCTCAACTGGGTCGTTCACAATAGTACACAGTGTTTTGGGCTAGCAAATGTCTTCGAAAGAAGGGTGTCAAACAATGTAAATCGGCCAGTCGCGCTCCTTGATTCGTGGTTCGCAAATCGTGTCACACCACGAATATCTCTTGGTTACTCGGCGGACATGATTATTTTTGATTCAAAGGAAGCCTTGTCTGGCTCTTGATGGTGGAATCCTCAGTTCCCCTGAGCTGCAATGTGATGTGTGAAGTACGGGAAAGTCGATGCCGCAGAATAAGGTTCGGCGATCGGCCGTCACTTTTTGGAGCTCAACTCAACTCACACACACACTTCATTCCTGCAGGCCCCAACTTAATCTAGCACCCACTCGGACACGGGCGGGCAAATCTCAGACGATTTCACGATCGAACTGCTCTAGCATTTCAACGATCCACCTGTTGAAATTGACAACATGAGATCCAACGAAACTTACTCCGCGTTACCGGTCTGACTGACGTATATCAAGCCTTCAAGTCAAGCTTCAACTCAATCGAGGTGGTTTCTGAAGACAAGGCCTAAACACAACCTCTCATCCGACATGTCGAGCGGTCTCTCCTTCATCCATGGCTTCCTCCTCGGCCAGCTCTCCGTCTGCATTCTGATCTTCGCCTTCATTAAATTCTTCATCTTCGGCGAAGCCCCCAGCAGCTCCTCTTCCTCCTCCGGAACCCACCTCAGCACTCTCTCCCCTCGCCATCGTCGCTCCTTTACAGCTTTTCGATCATCCGCAACACTTGCAGCATGGGCCGAATTCGAATCCCGACAGACCAGCGATGGAGTCACGCCACGAAAACCCAGGCCACAATCGCCTTCATCATCCCAAATTATCCGCCCACCACTCCCCATGACGCTGGCGAACATCCTACGAAAGACATACTATAATGTACCGCACCACCAGCCCGAATCACTGGATTGGTTCAACGTCCTCATCGCACAGACCCTGGCCCAGCTACGAGTCGACGCCGCCACCGATGGCGCGATTTTGAAATCTCTAACAGACATCTTGAACGGCCCCGTCAAGCCCGATTTCCTAGCCGACATCGCCGTCACCGAAATCGCCCTCGGCGAAGATTTCCCCATCTTCAGTAACTGCCGCGTCCACCCCATCGCAGAAGACAAAGAAGGTCCCGGACGGTTGGAAGCGCGCATGGACGTCGATCTGAGCGACTTTATCACCCTGGGCATTGAAACGACATTAGTTCTAAACTACCCTCGCCCCAGGACGGCAATCCTCCCCGTCGCCCTCAGCGCCAGCGTAGTTCGCTTCTCAGGAACCCTGAGCATCAGCTTCCTCCCCGCCTCCAATGCGCCCGGCATGGATACCCTTCTCTCGCCTGGTGTGGCGGGGAACGCTGCCAGTGCGGGCCCGACGTCTACGGGCCAGAGTATCCGTACCCCCACGACACTGGCGTTTAGTTTCCTGCCGAATTATACGTTGAGCTTGAGTACGCGGAGCCTCCTCGGTGCTCGGAGCAGGCTACAAGACATACCCAAGATTGCCCAGCTCGTGGAGAGTAGGCTGCGAACGTGGTTTGAGGAGCGTTGTGTTACGCCTAAACGGCAGCAAATTGTTATTCCGAGCTTGTGGCCCAGGATGAAGAATGTGGTTGATGAACGCGGGCCCGGCGAGGAGTGGGAGGGGAGCAGGGATGGGGCAGGTGGAGGCAACGGCGGAACGCCGTTGAGGGTAAGATCGGGGACGGGGAGTGGCGTGAGGGACGGGAGGGGAATGGCGGAGGAGGGATTGAGGCATCGGAGAGCGCCATCGGGGACAACCAGGTCCGGAGCGCAGTTCGATAGGCCTGCGGCTTTTGAGATGCCGGGAAGTATGCCTGGTGCGATGGTTGAATGACGAAGGAAGTCTGAACGTTGTCAGGACACACATACATGAACCAAAACAGCGAACGCAGATTTGTATCATTATAGGGCGGCAAATAGCTCGCTTGGGTATCTTTGTGGAGCCGTTCATCGTGAGTCCCCCCTTTATGTTGCACTAAACGCCGAATGCGCCCAACCAGAAGCTCAACCTTGCTATTCGCATGTGAAGAGAGCGCCAACGCTTGTGCACAATGCGTTCATCCTGTACAGTGCGAAGACCGAACGTCAATCATGCTGATCATCGCATGTACATCCCGTTTTGTGAAATCTCCCACTTCGTTGAAACATCTCAACCATATCGCTCTTTATAATACGTCTCGCGCATGTCCCAAAGCGTGCCCAAATCTTTGCCACCCCGCTGACATCTAAACGTCTTCCACGCCATCCTCCTCGGATCACCCTTGTAGCGACCATCCACCTCCAGAATCTTGTCCTCAAGCACCTGAAGGTTGTCCACGCCTTCAATCGTCAACACTGATGGCGAAACCTTCTCTGAGCGTGACGAGTCATTGTCGTTGACCGCACTTGGTGGGCTGGGACTTCCAACTGGAGATCTCTGGACCTTCTTGCTGCTCTTGTTGCTGTACGGCGTGAAGCCTGGAGAGCTAAGCTCGCTATCATCGCAGAGCGAGCTGAGCGGACTGTCACTGTCGTCGTGCTGCACCTGAACGGCTGGCTGTGTGGGCGTACTGGGCGTGTCGGTCTTGTCAGCCGGCTTGTTGACCGGCTTACGGCGAATGTCGAGAGAGGATTGTGCTAGGCTTTCGCTCGAGCCTGGGGCGGATGTCTTGCGCCGAATCGATTTCATGAAGCCGAAGCGCTTCTTGTCGGATGGTGATTCATCATTGTTGGACTCAGGGCCAATTGACGATTGGCGACTAGATGTCGCCGGGCTGCCATGTTTCGGCGTCGGTGGCTGTAGGGACGAGCTACGTGTTGGCGTCGTCGCTTTCGGTGTTGGCAGACGTGAATTGCGCGCGTTCTCTCCCGAAGGCGAGCGGATGCTGGCACTAGGCGACTTGTTTGTTCCATTCGCCGGCCGCGGAACGAAAATTGAAAGCATAGTCTTGGGCGATTTTCCGTGCGCTGGCGGAGTGGGTGGCGAAAGCGATGTTTGCGACTTTGCGGACGGGTTGCGCTGTTGGCCAGGCGCCATGGTCAACGTGAGCTGTTGACCAGAGACCTTGCTTATAATGGAGTTTTTTTCGACAAGAAAGCCGCTCTTGCCTTTACCGAAAGTGCGCGTGTACGAAAATTCGTCGCCGACACGAAACAGCCCGGCTGAGATCATCTCCGGAAGTCGGATTTTGATTGCTTCGCCTGCCATCAGATCGGCGTGCGCGTCGGACTTTTGGCCCCAAAATTCTTCGAATTGCTCCTCTTTCCATGCGTCAAAGTCTCCATTTCGACGTTGTGTGGATGCTTCGTGAGCTTCTTCCAGCCATTCGGGTTCATAGCGTCCGGCTTGCACGTCTTCGCCGAAGAGACGCACTCCGTTTCTCCAGTCGTTGTCGTAGCGAAGGAAGTCCAGGCTCGGTCCGTGGTCTTCGTTGTATAACATGTCGGGTGGCATCAGGCTGCGGATGGTCTCCTTCTCGTCGTCTGTGAGAGAGTTCCAGGCTGCAGGGTTGGCGAAAAAGGCAACGAGGTCTTCGTTGACAGGTTTGGACTTTGCGCTGAAGACGTACTTCTCATCGTGAAGGAGGTCCTTTCGGCCTGTCGCGCGCTTCGCAGGTCCAGTCTCCCCAGAGTTCTTGGCCTTGCGTTTGGGCGGCATAGCGTCAGACGTGTAGAGCACAGGATCCGAAAGTCTCGGTCTCAAGTTTGGACGTGACAGCTGAGATCTGAGATTGAAGACTGAATGAGAACGGTTTGACGAGAGCGGCGTGATTTGATCTTCTTGGGAAAGGAGTCGCAACAGACTGGTTGATCTCTCCACGTGATTGGGTAAGCGCGAGACAATGCGAACTCCGGAAAGAGAGCCTGGCTTATACAAGTCACAGACTTCGCTATAAAGCTGGTTCAAGAGCCTGTCATTTTGAAGCAGAGCTTGAGGTTTTTGAAGGGAGGAAGAGCGCTGAGTGAAGGCAGTTCCGGACCGGCGAGCATCCTGGCCAACAGGTTTGCGACTGACGCGAGCCGGCGCCCAAGCTAGCTCTGGGTTTGGGCTTCCGCGGTCTTTTCTTCCATTCTCAGGAGACGAGTCGTCGACTTCAAGGACCGTTCTGAGTGGTGAACTGGCCAGCAGAAAGTAGTTACGGGTGCTCATGGCTCTTCGCTCAGCGCGGCTGTTTCAGAAGCGCCAAGCCGCGGCTGTCGGATTGTTTGCTGTGACGTGTTTGAGATTCATCAGAGCCTCCCGATTCTCAACCATCCGGTCTGATCACGAGCACCTCACGATACTGACAGCTGTCCTGACAAGACCCAACTGCTGCCTGAAACAAGATTCGGGCTATTAGTGCAAGTGAACCCTCGTCAGGCAGGCAAGAGGAGCACAGACGCAATCATGGTGCTGTCCACGATGATAGCCCGCCTTGACGGTAAGTGAACTGAGAGAAAGCCAGTATAGGCAAGCTCTAATTCGGAAACAGGACTCATGCTTGCGGCATCCGTCGACAACGACCAGGTTCGAACTACTCCTCGCTCGTCGCATACCATGCACAAGCTCACCCTTTCCCTAGAACGATGAAGAGCTCGCCGACCCCAAATCCAAGGCCAAGATGCTCCTGAAGCGACTCAATCGCAACTCAGAACCCCAAGCAACCGTCGAGTGCGGCAAGTTCAATATACACTACCAGGTTGAAGACTCCGTCTGCTTCCTCACAATTACCGACAAGTCGTACCCGAGGAAACTGGCCTTCACATACCTATCCGACCTCTCCGCCGAGTTCACCACAACCTACAAGTCATCCGAATACCTGTCGCCCACATGCAGACCGTACGCATACGTGCAGTTCGACACATTCATACAGCGGACGAAGAAGACGTATCAGGACGCGAGAGCGGCGAGCAATCTGGATAAGCTGAATGACGAGTTGAGGGACGTGACGAAAGTAATGACCAAGAATATTGAAGACTTACTATATCGAGGCGACAGCCTGGAGCGGATGGGCAATATGAGTCAGATGCTACGGGAGGACAGTAAGAAGTATAGGAAAGCGGCCGTCAGGATTAATTGGGAATTGCTGTTGAAGCAGTATGCGCCGTTTGCGACAATTGGCTTCATCATTCTGTTCTTCATTTGGTGGAGGTTCTTTTGATCAGCATCGCTTTCTGAGAGAATCCTCGGTTCTGGCAACCAAGCGTTAATTGTAATGCATTTGGCCTTGTATGGCACGTTACCACGAATTTCCTTGTCTTTGATGGAATGACTTGGTCAAATGATTCGAGTGGATTTGGCGACCAGGACAACGAATTAAGTTACACACATGGCGAGTGCGGTTGGTTGCCCAGGACCGACACCCATATCTGGCGAGCATGGTGAGAAAACATTGAATTTCGACTATTCCTTTGTCATGTATATGAGTCGACAGTTCGTGCAGCGGACTTGATCGTTCTTCACAATTTCATTGTCGGCAGTCTTTGGCCAATTCACACAGCTCGAGTGTGTCGTGACCTCTGTGCGCGTGTGCAATTGCGATACTGATTTTGCAGTGAAGACAGCAGGTCTGTGCATCAACTGTCCCTGTCGCTGGTGTAGGCAACGGCGAAGTATAAGTTCGGCGATTTCTTTGGCAGTATGTTGATTTTCCGCTTCATCACCCTCTTCTTCCGCGATCTCCTCTGCACTGATCTAAACTGCTCTCGACGAGTTTACCATCGAAAAGATCACCAAACAAACCCTGCAAACTTTACAAACCCATCCATCCATTATCATGCCTCGCAAAGAGACCGGCGGCGTCGCCACCTACGACTTCAGAAACTTCGAAACCACCGAGGCGTACGTCTGGACAGCCGAAGCAAAAGACGCACTGGTGAACTACTTCAACACCTTGGAGTACTCGGATGGTGAGCTCTGCCTGATGCTCGCAGACTACGCTGCGGACGGCAAGGGCCCAAATGTGCGCATGGTACACAATTACCTACTCCACGTCGATATCAGGGATCGCATCGTGCGCCCCGGCTCCAGCAGGCCCAAGCCAGGCCATATCACACCTGAACTCGAGGCCAACTTGATGGCATGGTACGCCGAAGGCCTCAGCCTTACCCAGCTTTCGATTGCATGCGCCCATTCTTCCCAATGGGTTAAGAAGCACATTGCGCGACTGATTGCGGAGGGCAAGCTGGCGGAGCGTCAGTGGGATTTGGAGTCTGGCAAACCATGGCTGTGAGCTTTTGAGCTGGGATCGGAATTGAGAAACCGGCTAGTTGCGCATGTTCATTGACAACATTGAAGGGATTGATGAGGCTACCGACTGGCGCTGAAGTTATTGATGTATAGAGGCGTCGAAATGTAACGAATTGAAACAATTTGAAGATGAAACCGAATTTTCGATGCTCATGTGATAAACTTCGCTAGACTGGCCATGAAACACTGTTCCTTGCACATTGCTGAATGTTAGACTCGAAAGCCTGATACTAGCTTACCTATTCAATGCCCACCACGAATTGCTTTCAGCACTCTCGTCACCGGACACTCCCTCACCAGCTTCTTCGCCGCCTCCTCAGCAGTATCCTCACCTTCCACCCGAGCCCGAGCCCAAGAATCAACAGCAGCATCCAAGTCGGCATTATAGAGCCATGAAAGCTCAATCTCCTCCTTCTGCAGATCTCCCATCGCCCCCTGCGGCATCCTCCTCAAATCAATCTGCTTGTTCAACTCCAACACCCGATCCACCCTGGCCTGTCGGAATGTCTGCCAAAAACTCAGCGCATCCTTCAAGACCGCATTCTTCGCCATCGCACTGCCTTCTTTCTCCGCAGACGCAAGCAAAAGTGCTAGCATATAGACATCCTCAAACGCCTGATTAATCCCCTGTCCCGCACTCGGCGGAATCGCGTGGGCGGCGTCACCCAGGATGACTACGCGACGCTTCTCACTCGCCCACGACTCCAGCTTCGGCACCACATAGAACGGCCACACGTTCATCCTGTCGGTCGGAATCTCCTTCGTCGCATTCCGTACAACCTCCGGAAACGCCTCGTTGTTGGATTGCAAGAAGCGGACAAGACCTTCTTTGTCGGCGCTGAAGGCTTCCCATTCTGCGCGGCTCAGTTCGTGGTCCATCTTTCGTTGTTTGCCGATGAAGACTTCGGATCCGTCGGTGTTCTGCGGCGCGATGACGAAGGCACCGGCTTGCGGGTGCATGTACGTGACGACGTGCGGAAATTTCCCGTCTGCGGTGTTGAGCTGGGATGTCGGGATGGTGGCGTTTATGCCGGCCATGCCGGTCCATTTCGGCACGAGGTCCGGGTAGAGAAATTTCCGGACCGTAGAATGGATCCCATCAGCGCCGACAAGGAGACTCGCACTCACCGTCTCTCCACCCTCAAACTCCCAACTAACACCATCCTTATCCTCAGACAGTACTCGTGCGAACTTCTTCCCATACACGACCTTCACGCCCGCGTCTCGCAGGGCTTCGAGAAGGGTATCGATCAGCTTGTACCGATACACCCTCAATCCTTGATATCCGTACTTCTCCACGTCCCCGAACTCGTATTGTTCGGTAACGGAGCCGGTGGTGGCATCTGTCCAATCGAGCAGAGAGAAATTGTAGCCTTGCGATGCGATCTTGTCGTAGAGGCTCAGTTTGTCGAGAATGCGCAGCGCGTTGGGGGATAACATGATTGCGCCGCCGATGTTCAGGGGCGCAGAACGGGACTCGTAGATGGTTACGGGGATGCGCTGCTTGGAGAGGGCGAGGGCGAGGGTCAGTCCGGAGAGGCCAGCGCCGATGATGGCGATGGTGTTGGTCGGGACCGGAGAAGACATTCTGAGAGCTTCTTTCGATAAGTCTGTGATGTATTCACGTTTTGAAGAGATTTGGGGTTGGAGTTTGGATACAAGGGATGAGGTACAGTGTGGTATCAGAGATTCTCTTTTGCTGTGCGGATGGGAGGAGACTCGAGGAACTCTGCTTGAACAAAAGAGAATGATAGTGGTACTTGGTCTTGTTATATATCCAAGTCTGTTGAGCATCGAGTGCATTTTTCCCTACACCCACTCAGCTGCTTTACAAATCATTCAACCCGCGAAATTAGCTCACGGCCGTCCACGAGGCCGACCATGATCGATCTGCGATTGCTGCTCATACCGAGATTTTGAAAACATAAGGAGAAACAAGCCAAGCTTGCATGATTTGCTATCAGAGTCACAAGTGAGGACGGCGCCGAGCTCGCGCGAGCTCCTAAATCGGGTATTATGATGAGGATGAGTCGGTCGTATTGTAGCGATGCCGTCGGGCGAGGTTTCGGGCTTCGGATGTTTCGGCCGGAATGTCCGAGCCAACACTTAATCTATAACGTGCAGCAAGTTTTTCGAACAGTATTGATTAATTAAAACGAGGTTAGAACCCTACGTAAGGGTTTTGTAGACCCCTAATTACTTAGGGGCGCGCTAACCTAAAATAGGCGAGTAATTTACATATAGTA
>UYJD01000010.1:935858-956291 GCA_900618795.1 Cyanodermella asteris
CTACTTTGAAAGCGACGTAATTAGAACGTTATAGACCTTTTGCTATTTATAAACAGAGCTATATTGGCTTTTATCCTCCAAAGACGGAGGAAACATTGCAGTAGATTACGATATAGTTGACCACGGAAACGGAAGGACCAGAGCTTTGGTCAGTCTTGGCGAAAACCCGAAGATGAGTTCAAATGCCCACCTAAAGCGGCAGCTCGTGTTTGAACCAGCAGGATTATTATTGGCGCCATGTGTGGCTTCGAAGCCCGAGCCACAGGTAGAATAAGGGTATGAAGGTGTCTTGAAGTGCCGTCTGAGCGTTCCTCGGCGACGAGCTGCCAACGTCTAACGTAGTGAATTTAAGCAGATTGAATGGAAAGAGAAGTGCTCTCCCCAGAGTGAGAATTGCGTGGATGCACAATTCGCTTTCAGCAGCTGTCAAGGCTGCTTGCGCGACGAGTGTCTGAATGTGCGGCGGGCGGCATGATTAGTAGCCACAAGCCGGCGCTCGTTGCAGCCACTTGGCAGCAGCAGACTGTGAGGCAGAAAGACACTTTGTACGCCCTTCTCCACGATACTGTACCGTGCTGTATACTCTCCCATTGCATTTCGGGCTTCCCTCCAGCAGGACCCTGCGCTCGACTGTCAGCTTGCTGCCTCTCTCTGGAGACACCGTTTCCTCTTGACCGCTGCCCTCGAGAGCATCGTCGCGATGCAGCGGCAGGCATATCCACCGAATCCTGCTGCTGCTTCTCCCCCTCTCCACCATCCGGTTCCTCAGCATGTGTCCACCGTCCCAATGATGCGATCACCTCCACCGCCACACTCCATGAGCAACTCAAACTATGGCTCTCCTTATGGGGGCCAGCAGCAGCCGCCAAACGGCGCCCCGAACCAGTTCATGCCGAACTTTGGCGGCATCATGGAGAACCCGACAGCGGCCATGGGAATGCAGTTCGGCCAGTCTGCTGCAATTGCCGGTGCACAATATCTTGAGCAGAATGTCAGTGGAGCTCATGCTGAACAAGACCTGTGCGGATTGCGATACTGACATGCTACCAGGCAGGCAAATGGCTCCCAACGTCAGCTCTGAAGCACTACTTCAACGTCACAACCTCATACGTCTTTAAGAAAGTCCTACTTGTCCTCTTTCCCTGGAGGCATCGCCCGTGGGTGCGAGCGCAGCGCCCCTCGGCTGACGGATCGTCTGGAGCTGGATACTACTACCTTCCGCCGCGAGAAGACATCAACTCTCCAGACATGTACATTCCAGTCATGTCATTTGTCACATACATTTTGCTGGCTGCCCTTCTCGCGGGCTTAAGAGGAGAGTTCCACCCTGAGGTCATGGGCACAAATTTGAGCTGGGCATTTCTGACCGTCATCATCGACATCGGACTCTTGAAGCTCGGCACCTACTTCCTTGGGATTACCGAGCAAGGCCAGCTATTGGATATGATCGCATACAGTGGCTACAAGTTTGTCGGCGTTATTGCGACACTGGTGATTGCGGAAACCATGAATCTTGGCCAGGGCACTGGAGGATGGGTTGGCTGGGCAGTGTTCATTTACACCTTCAATGCCAACGCCTTTTTCTTGGTGAGAACCATTGGCTGAGTCTGCTGGCGTGTGAGAAACTGACCTCTTATAGTTGCGATCCCTTCGATACGTTCTCCTTCCCGAATCTTCGTCGAGCAGTGCGCTGGCACGATCTCAGAGGAGCCAGAGGACATACTTTCTGTTCGGCTACGCATACGTCGTCCAGCTTGCGTTCATGTGGATTCTCAGCAGACAAAGCAACTCTGGAAGAGCTTTGAAGGCTTAAGAAATCAAGCGAAATCAGAAAATCATTGTATAGACATATCATGAACTTTAAAAAGCTTTGGTGAATTGCAGTGCAAAGCATTACTCAAGTTGTGAGGCTAGTGGCACGGTTTAAGCCCGTGGAAGGCCCAGATCTGTAAATCCGAGGGAGAAGCATGTCTTATGCAAGCATGAAGGAGAATCACCTTGAGCAGTCAGCCTTGACCGACCCCTGACAGACGAAGGAGATAGTGATGATGTTGAGCCGGTTTCGTTCGTCCAACAATCTAGTCTGCGCGCGGGCAATACTATTGTCTTATCGTGCAGAACTGCACAGGTTTCAGAATTCATGACTGGAGGACTACAGCGGATAAATGTTGCGATAGGGCCAAGTTCTCAGCTAAGCGTTGATTTGTTACGATATGTTCAATTGGGCACCCAAATTTGATAATGACCTGGTTACCCAGATAGCAACCATTCGAACAGACTTTTGTGTTCGTTCGAACAGATGCAAGTCGTGTATGCTGTGGTGTAAAGGCAGCCTCCAAAGTGCCAAAACTCAACAAAATCAATTTCTTGTTCACAACTTCGCCGCATCTTTTGCGTTCATGCCGCCATTTCCGGCAACATCAGAGCCAGACGTGGATCCAGCATCGATGACATCTGTCTCCGTCAAAGGACCAGTGTAATACTTCTTTCCACCACCGGGGATGTACCAGAAAATGGCAGCCGCCAACAGAATGAAGACCAAGAACACGCAAGCGTAGTTCATATTGTCTGGAGTGACGGGCATGATCGTCGGCAACAGATAGATGATCGTGGTCCAGAACGTCCAGATGCAAGCCCACGCGTTGATGAAGTACCCAGCCTTGCCCAAGTGGAACGGACCGGGCTTGTCGAAGCGACCGAAGACGAGCTTGCAGAAGATGGGAATGCAGTAACTCCAGTCGAGCGCAATGGCCGTGATGTTGAACACTCCGGAGATGGCGGCGTAGCTTCCGAGACCGATCAGGTTGATCAGGATGCAGCACAGGGTGCTGAGCCAGACGGCGTACAGGGGTGTTTCGGAGGCCTTGCTGACCTTGAGCCAGACGCGGGACAGCGGGACGAGCCTGTCGCGGGAGAAGGCGAAGAAGGTACGGGCCAGAGCCTGCAGCGCGGCGAAGCAGAGGAACTTGATGATGATGAAACCACAGGCCGCGAAGCCGATTCCACCTGCGGGACCGAGCGCGTTGTACCAGATCTGAACGACGGGCTGTTCCATGGGTGAGCTGAGGATGCCGTCCGCTCCGGCCGGGTCGCTTCCCATGCAGAAACAAAGCACGATTGTGAAGAGCCAGCCGGCGATGTAGGTAAAGGCCATGGCGAGGGTGATGGCCCAGGGTGCCTTGACTGCTGGGTCGGAGATCTCTTCAGCAATGTGGGCTGTCGCATCGTAATCTGTCATGGTCCAGGAGACGGACAGGAAACCGAAGAGGAAGGAGAAGCCCAAGGGCTCCCAGCCGGCGGAGCCTTCGATGTTGGTGAAGACATACGAGGGGCTGTTCTTGTTCGGGGTCACGACAAGGAGGGCGATGCAGCAGGCTACCAAGACCATCACGTGGAAAATCACATATCCTGACAATCGAGTTAGCACAAATTTGCAAGCGGTGATATGTGCTTAGCTCACCCTTGGTGATCTTCTCAAGCCACTTGGTCGAAAGCGAGTTTACGAGACCGGTCAGAACCGTCGAAGCAGCCATCACTCCCACAGTGTGTCCGACATTGGGAATATAATTGAACGCTGCCAGATCGGCATTGTATCCCGAGCCCATGGAAACGGCGGCAAGCAGCATTTGAGCACCACCATATTCAGACGAGGCAACACCGGCGACTTGACCGAGAAGGTTCAGCCATCCGGTGACCCAAGAGACCGACGGAACCCATGCGGGCGGAGCGAGGTAGGAGACGGTGTAGTACAAGCCGCCGGAGGTCGGGAAGGCGCTGACGAGTTCGGAGACGGAGACGGCGATGCACATGCAACCAGCACCGGAGATCAGCCAACACCAGACGGCACTTGCGGAGCCGCCGGCTTCGAGAGGGTAGATGAAGGTTGTCGTGACAGTGGAGAAGACACCGCTAATGCTGACGGCGAAGGAGAAGGCGGAAAGCCAGCCGAACTCGCGCTTGAAGACGGGCTTGTAGCCGTACCTCTCGGCGAGCTCTCTGTCCGCTTCGGATAGCTCATCAAGCTGAATGGTATGCCGGCGGCCATTGTTGTCTTGCACTTCGACAGCGCCAACACTGTTGCGCCTACGCATCTTATCGGCGTCGAGCACGCCGCTCTGCGTGGTGTGGGCGACTTCAGCCATGCTTACAGGCTAAGTATGTGATGGAGAGATGGACGTATGATTGTTCCGCTGCGGCGAGCTATTCACCTCCACTTGCGCAGACGATGAATCCGCTTGTCTGCGGAATAGTAGCAGATGCAGAGACTAAGTTCGTGGATAGGCTGCATGTGCTGCTGATGACCTAAAAGATAAGAAGGTAGCACCTTGCCACAGGAGACTGTGATAACTGGCGGCAGGATGCCTAAAACGAGCAGCGAACGATAGATAAGAAAAGAGGGGAGAGAAGGCACGGCAGCGCCGGCGAAGAAGAAGAAGAAGAAGAAGGCCGCCAACGATTTTCTGACGGCAAGACTCTGAGTCGCAGTCTATCCTCCGATGGGGTGCCAACGGCTCGAGCGGCGGCGACCTTGGCGGAGGGGACGCTTAGTGCCCCAGCAGTATACTCTACGTGCACTACTGTCCATGGCAGCAATCCAGGGTTTCTCGGCGTGTGCTTTCTCGCAGTCCTGGTTGATGGCACAGCTTTTTTTTCTGGCGTGGAGCCGGCGGTCATACCCATGGTATCGACCCAGCCTGGATGTCGGGGATTTTATCGTGTCGTGCTTGCAGGATAATTTGCTCAAAGCTTGCTATGGTTCGCCGGTATGCTGATTGGTAGATAAAGGGTGGTCATACTGCTTACGAACAGGTTGCTCGCGTGGCTGGCACGGCATGGAAAAGGCCCAGCTCGACGCCTGAGAGCGCCATCACTCCGAACAGGAACACCAAAAGAGCGCTTCTTTGCTGGCTGTAGAGTGTAGACGGGCACGCGACACCGTCAGCTCTTACTTGCCGCAGATGTTGGTTCGTCGCATGGCTGCAGAATCCGTCCGGCGATACTTGCCACGCGCATCTAAACTTCGAAACGAAGGAACGTGCTTCTAGAATGAAGTCATGCCCCCACAGCAATCTCAGCCCAAGTGGACCATCTTGCAGCCTCAGGTTTTTTTTTCTTCAACGGCGCTTGCTCTGAGCGCTGCCAAGCAGGAATAATGGTGGTCATACACTGTTGTGTGAAAATTCTATGCGCTGTTCGCCGCCGCAAAGCGGGCGACAAATTTGTTTTTGGCGGATGCAGATGCGGAGAGGCAGTTCGGCCCCGCCCATTACCGAAAGCCTCGAATTCAAGCAGTGCCAGCGCGATGCTCTCGACGATGCCGTTTGTAGAATGTCTATCCGCAGCTTGCAGTTGCCTTTCAAGCCGCGGATCTGACTTGCAAGACGCCGCAAACGTACTCGGCAGATACATTGTGTTCAAAAGCAGCTTCGCCAATTTGCGGATCAAAGATCCTGCTTGGCTCGGAAGGTCTCCGGCAGATACTGGGACGAAGAACACTGAACGCCGTCGGGTACGAGAAGGAACAACATGACTCCTGCCAGGAGAGAAAGTAGAGCAAACGAACAAGAGCTTTGATTTCACCTGTAGAATCCCCACTTGATGATAGGTCAAACTTGTATTCGTCTCAAGGGTCGAAGGAGTTTGACGACCCTTGGTCTCCACATGGAGGGAGCCAGGAATTTTGACGATCCATTTGAAACCGTCTGTCGGAAGCGACCATGGCCATCCTTCTGCACTTTCCTGGAAGAAGCAAGGGAATTGTGCCGATTTGGGCTGCTAACTTGGTGAGAGCAATAAATCGTGACACGCGCGGGCAGAGCCGCATCCGATGGGTCTGGAACTTCTGTCGTCACTCAGCGAAGATGCGCCAGAAGTTACACCGTCAGTACCAGCGGAAGGTAACCGAAGGGGCCCACGGTTCGCGCAGTGTTTGAGCAAATGCGATTTTCAATATCCTTTGGTGAAGCTTGACAGCTTGCGACCTCCACTGGACTCGCCTTGACGGCCACTGGCCTTGCAGCCTTAGCCGAGGTGCACGCAGCGCTTGGAGGAATTTCTGTCCAAGGTCTCACGTATACATTGCAACGGCAAGGCGACCAAAAGGATTGGTAAGATATACAACGAAGAGTCTGTCACGAGCGCCCGCGCATCCCAGCGGGGTAGGACGCACTGTGGATGATTGCATTGTTCCTCGGGAACGCAAGAGTCTACTTGGCATGTTTGATATTCCAAAGTATCTCTGTTCATGTGGGTGTCTGTCTCATCTCGCGATGCAGTGATATAGCACATTTGTTAGCACAATGCCAGGGCCTGTGAAGGCCGAAAATCGGAGTTGGCGACGGATAATGATAAGAGATAGCAGTCATTGAATGTCGAGCACTAGCGAATCGTCGAATATGATAGAGGCAGGCTCGCCCTGATCCAGTGGGGGCGATCGACCATTCATATTACCGGAAGTTGCCAGTCTTATCGATGCGTTACGCATTCCACGAGATTGAGCACAACCTGTACTGGCACCGGCGCCGACATCGAACCCAGACTGACGTGGCAGTCCTCAAACGAGATAGCTCAAACACAATGCTTCGATCTCGCAGTTCACGACATCAAATGTCGTCGCGATGTCGGAGCACCGCATCTGAATTGGCTGTAGCACTATCTGGCAGATCGGGTGCTTGCCGATTTCGAGGTCGTCGGGGATTGCAGCTGCTTTGGTAACCGGCACTCTGATCCAGGCTTATGCTTCAGCGATGGGACTCGCTGTGGATACGTTGCTTTGGAAAGCAGGTTGTCTGTGGAAACTAAGTGAGCTCGTATACTGACAGTATTCGAGGCAAGATTTCCGCCATTGCTTATCAACCTCTCTCCGTACATCGCGCGCTTAAGGACAGCCGAGCTTTGACTGACCGGCATGCTCAGAAACCTTTACCTTAAAGCGCCTCAACGGCCGGGCAAGACGCATGGTTACAGAAAGACGCGCTGCGGCTGAAACATCCGCGACGAATGCTCGAGTTGGATGACTTTGTTGTCTGTTGCAAAGCGTGCGCCGACCCGGCCATCGCAGAGCTCGTTCTTTCATGTCCTTGGAATCCGATCGTAAGTCGGGACGAAGTTGAAGCGACTTTTACAACAGAAACCAGAATGTGGCCATGCGCCCCATGTTTCCTCCCTGTTTCACCTACAGAAGCGCCAATGGACCACGCGGGCTGATGCTTATGTGGTGTTGAGACGACGCAAGCACAGCCCGCACGCCCGCATAGAGGTCCACCATAAAATCTGGTCAGTTTGCAAGGTTCTAGTTCCGTTGTGACATCTTGAATGAAGACACGTCGGGGCTGACTGTTTCAAATTAAAGCTGATGCTAGAGCCGCCCATATCGTGCAAAATTTGTCTTTTCTAGCACAGTTGATGTAACGCACGATCCACCGAGCCGTTTCCGTGGTGGGCATGTTAGAGGGATCATCCTCAGCCTCACGAAGCACAATGCGTATTACTGGTCTACTACACAAACCAAGAAGACAGGCGTGATGCAGTCATTTTTGATTGGATCTATATTGAAGCTGCCAAACCTATGGCAAATGAGATTAGAAAGCCTGCAACCTGCTCACTCCTGGAGCAACGGTTGCACAGCTCTGGCTTCTCTTCGGTACCGCCGCGATATTTATGCATGTACCAATGCTCTTCGTTCCCCCCTATATAGATCTTTGGACGTGACGCAGACGTCGAAGAGGCCGCTTCGACGCAGCTTGAGAGCCGTGCCGAGCAAGCGCTGGCCGTTAGCTCGATTGTTCGTATTTACAGCCTTTCTCAATTCCTCGCGCATACTGATATCACCTGCTTGGACAAAGCTCAGTTTGGTGCTGGTGATATGTCGAATCAGTCCTGCAATTTCTGAGATGTCAAGCAACTCAGACCAGGGTATTCCGGATAAGGACACAGTGCTTGCACTCTCGCTAGGCATCGGACTGCCTTTCTTCTTTTCAGTCATCTTGATCGTCGTCTTAACTCTCAGGTTGCGAGGTGAGTCAGGATTTGTGGGAATGGACAATTTAGGACTGACTTTGAATAGCGAGAATGGCCGCAGCAGAAGTGCAGAAGCCAAGCAGCTTCAGCCAGGAATCGAGTCGGAAGCCAACCATTGTGGAAATTATGCCGAAAGAATATGCATTCGCGGGCTCGGGAGACCAGATCTCGATACTGACCGTTCCCTTGGATAGCAAGACTCGGGGTCCGCCGACCATCATCTCGGAGTATCCACAGCTGCAAGATCTGTCACGTGCCAACTCTTTCAATCGACCAAGCAGAAGCCATCTTTCCATCCCGGTCAGCAAGTACTCTCCTGCGTTCAACCACTATCAGTGGGTATGAGCGACAAGGAGGGTCCTGGCAGGGTCCGCGTCGCCCGGTTGATGGATTTTGAACGCTTGAGGGATCATGATAGGTGGAGAAGAATGTGTTTGAATACAGACAGGCCATTTCGTTTGCCTGCCTGCGACATGCTTGGCAGCTAGATGGGTAGTGCTCGAAGACTCCATACTCTTCAGGCGAAAAAGGAGAATGGCGCAAGCGCTGGTAGCTTGCAAGTACTTGAACTGCGTATCTACCACAAGCTTGAAGAGGATGATCTTGTGACAAGTCCAGAACGTGGAACCAAGAAACGCTTGGTCTTTGTGCGTTGTTTTGTCAATTTGTTTCGCGGCTCAAGCTCACTTGACCTTACCCAAGACTGTTTCTGCTCCCCGCCCGTCGCCGCCCTCTGTGACCTTCTGCCGAACAGCATTCATCATGGCTCGCTCATAATCATCTCGGGCTCTCAAGACAGCCTCAACCCAGCTGACTTGGACATCGCCAAATTCACGACGCAGGTCAGCGAAAGCGTTCCCAACAGAGGTCTTGTCAACTTCGAGTAGTCTGACCATGTGATGCACTGCCTTCCATTTACCTCTGACCTCGGAAAAGTCGACCTGATCAGGGAATTTCTCGAAGAATCCGAAAGCCGTACGAACATCGTCGCCGATCTTGTCCGGGAATGGATCTTGTCGCTTGAACTTCGCTCCTTTGTTTCTCACGGCTGACATGTAGCGCACCAGGAGAGTCTCGCCAATCTGTTCCAGCAACATGTCGAGGAGCGATGGGTGGAGAAGCTCGGTATAGTCGCTCACGTAGTCATCAAAAGTGCTAGTGATGCGCTTCAAGGCGTATTCACCGTACCATTTCTGTGTAAACAGCTCGCCCATAGTTGACTTGAAGTCGACGTTGAACATCAAATCCACAAAGGCGTTAATGCAGGTGGCTCCCAAGTCAATATAGCCATCGCGGAGCGCATCGATCGCCGGCTCAGCAGTAGCAGAGAGGAAGCCGGGTGGGCAAATTGGTCGCACCTCAGCAGCAAAACTCGTGAGATGACCTTGCACGCCCATGGCTTCATTGTCGTCAATGCAAGAGATAGCATCATTAGCCATTGCGACAAGATAATCTTGAAGGGCCTGTAAATCCGAGGTCTCGGCGTTAGGCTTGTTGTAACGTTCAACTTCTGCTGCGATGATCTGGGACCAAGTCGATTGACGTTTCTTGAGAGCACGGAACATAGCTTCTAGGACGCCCTCGACAATCTCGGGGCGACCACTACCAGCAGCGACACTGAGTTGCTCACGCAGCATGCGCCACATGTCTGGGAGAGTCTTCGTACGGAAATAGCCATTGGCGTCCTTCTCGAGTGCATCCTCGCTGCGTGCATTGAACGCGTCCCGGTCATTGTTGAACATGCGGTCCATCCATTGGTCGACAGCATTGACGATGTTCTGGCGCCAGTTACGGATGAGGTCTTGCTCGCGATCGTCAAGCACATCGGGCAAGAGATCACTTGGCTCAAAATTGCCGAGAGCTTTCATCTTTTCATAGTACTTTGTCCGCCAATGGATAATCGAAAGTAGATGACCTTGCGTGGTCCGATCGTCCTCGATCAGCTTTGTCAAGAAGTCGTGCATCTTCTGATGGTAGATGTCCGTATATGTCTTGAAAATCTTCCACTTTCTTGGCATGAGTTCAACCATGCCGATTTTGACCGCGTTGAGGTCATTGAAATACCACTTGAGACTTTTCTCCAATTTGCTGGGCTCCTCCAAGAACTTCTCTTCAGTGTTGGCAAACCCGACCGTGGGTTTCATGCCAATTGCCTCCACAAACTTATCCTTGTAGCCACGTAGCTCTTTGGGACCTCCTTTTATTGACTTGAATCTGGATGCCAGCTCCTTGTGTTCTTTTTGCGCCTCCTGCATCGCCTTGACCTTCAGATCGTTTTTCTCTTCCTGCTCAATGATAAGTGCCATGCGCACGATACTGCTCTTCCTGCCGTCCAGGAGCAAACGGATCAGATTTGCGCAGATGTGTCCGATGTTCGCATCGAAGAGGTCTACCACGTCATCGAGTCTGTTAAAGTAGTCGAGCAACTGGTTCTCGAAGGATTGATCCGAAGACTGCCTAATCTCGGATATGGCTTCGTCTCTGAAATCACGTAGCTGAGTGAGCTCGTAGTGGATTTCCAGCAGGCGTGGCTGTTCGTCCAGGTCGCGCTCGTCC
Source organism: Cyanodermella asteris (assembly GCA_900618795.1). Taxonomy (NCBI): domain Eukaryota; kingdom Fungi; phylum Ascomycota; class Lecanoromycetes; order Ostropales; family Stictidaceae; genus Cyanodermella; species Cyanodermella asteris. The sequence goes on from UYJD01000010.1 coordinate 946,434, forward strand.
TCTTGCAAAAGATCCTCTATATGGTCAATTCTTTGGTTGAAGCTCTCTAAGCTATCTTTCATGGCTTGCACTTGCTGGAAGTTCCTGTGAATCTGTGAGACGATGTTGATGTTCGGAAAGTCTTTGATCATATCCTGCGACTCGGCGCACAGTCGGTCGATGTTCATCATCTCCTCCTTGATTTGCGCAACAATGCGCTGACTGTCGCTGATGGAGGTCATGCCAGACTGCGTGATCTCGAGCTGCTCCTTGAGACCTGCTCGGAGCTGGCCATCGACGGCGGCTTTCTTCCGCTGGAAATCCGCTTTCAAGGCGGTCAACTTCTCAAGGTCTTCCGGATGCCGAAGCAATTCCGCCAGCTTGGCCGTTGAAGCCTCCAAATCCGCCATGGTCGCGTTGCGGACTGTCTCACCACAGTCTGCTATGCGATGATGTGGTCGTGGAGGCGTTCTGTAAAGCAAAGCGACCGCGAGAGTGCCCGCAGCACGGGCCACTGAAGAGTCCAGCACGGGCCACTCTGAAGAACGCGAAGAACACTCGCTCACGCCTGCGACGCCGTCAAGGACAAGCACACGCAATATCTACCACTGTTTACTTTGTTATGGGTTCTCGAGTATCTGCTCTAGAACCTCGCGTCTACCTCGCGTGCCCACCTCGGTCATAGAATGAGCTGACAGGAAAGGTGTCGAAGAATGCTTCTTGCTCATCGACTGTCACGAAGCTCTCTTGCAAATGACGAAGGTACCACATTCTCAGTTTCTCCAGACTGTCATCATCCATCGCACTTTCAATGTCCATCGGATAACCACAGTCGAGCATAGCAGTCTCTGAAGCACGAACATAGCTTCCTTCCTTGGGTCTCCAGCCGTTGGCTGCCCACAGCGTTTGATCGAAGCGAAGCCCAGAGATAGGTTCTTGCACGTCGTTTTCTGCAAGCAACGTGAACAGTTCATCTTTACACGATGGCTTGCCACCCCTCTGCCTGCGCTGGTGTACACAGTGAATCCAATCAGCCCGCCATCTGGGATGCCTGTAATCACGTACGGTCTTTCCTTCACACCTACTGAACCGACCCTACTTGGAATAGCAATGTTGCGATCGTCACTCCCAGCCTTGGGATTGAAATTGGGGGTAACAAACGGTGCCTACCTTATTCCTCCATGTCGGTAATCGGTGGATCGAGTTTTCGATCGAGCGTTGCGGCGCATGGGAGGGTTGTCAGCGACCGAACCGACCAGAAGGGACGGATCCATTCCCTTCAAGACCACCAAAGGCGATGCGAAAGGTTCCGAGCAGCGACGTAATACCGTATCTGTTGAGGACGGTGCACGCCTGGCGTCTAGACTTTGGTTTTGGGCAACGGTAAACCGCGCAACGCAGTCGAAACACGTGCTTGGTACTCATGATGTTATGCTTGGGGTTGGGTACCTTATACGACTTGCGTTGTCGAACCTGTTGTCTTGGAATAACGTGACATGGCCAGTCCCGGTGTCAAAAGTTGACGAACCTTGAATGGAGGTACAAAAAGCTAGTTTATGCACACGTAAGTGTTTCGATTTTGCAAAATCCATACACACGGCGCATGCCACAACACCGTTAGCTGGCCAGATGGCTTCTTATGGGATCTTCCTTGTCACGAATCTAGCCTGCCTGAACCCAATAATGAACTTGAGAACGGTGGCAGTCTAGTGTTTTTGAGAGGCAAGCCACGTATCTTTGAGATAATTGTCTCATACAAGCGGTCACTCCCTTACTTCTTTGTACATCTCGTCGGACGAGGTGTTTCAACTGCGGAGTTTTGGGCTTTGCTTTGTTTGACGACAAACGGCCACCGACCGATGCCTTGTGGCGCCAATGATCAGGTTGGCGGCCATGGACTGTTGTTCTCAACGCAGGATCGGAGCTTGTTTCGTTCACGATCATTCCTGTGAAACCTAACGATGAGCCGGACTCGCACTGTACATCAGCATATCTCACGACAATCCTGGAGTCGTTCACCCCGCCGCACAACCGTCGCTACTTCGAGTCTTCAATTTCATGACTCCTCCGAGACGAGAAATGGATTGTCTTCAGAGTATAATGAAACAGCGGCGGAGCTGCTTCCAAGTGATAGCACACAGAAAGTCGGAAGGTTCAAAAGTCTGCATAAACAGCTCCTGCAAGCTGGAGAATATTCCGAGGAGCATGTTGAACCCGCAACCGAAGTAGCTGAAAGCCTGCGGAACTCTCTTCGAAGGGTCAGAGAGCGCTTGAAATTCAATAGCCGCTTCGGAGGCCCGAGGGACGTTTACAATGAGCTAGGCCGGAGAATGGATAACCTCAGCCACTGTCTTTAATCCATGGATCGTGATCACGAAGCTCAAGCCGCCAATATACATGCTTCGAGGCGACTTGCGTAACCAAGGGCTGCGGGCTGGCATTCCGGTACGTATGTATAGGATGCGGCCGGGTAAATACGCTCGGGCCGGATAAAGAGGAGGCGACCTCGGTCGCAGCGGTGGAATGTTCGACGAAGCTGTCACGCGACGCACGGCCCACTTTCCCCCCACAATCTCCCCACCGACGTTTTCTGGGGCCCGGGGAAGGTGCGACGGTAAGCGGAACACACAATGGCGAAGTTTAAGTATTAGCCTTCAACGGCCAACGCCTCCCCCCGCCACCTCCGACAGCCCCAGATCGACAATGTCTGGCCACTTAGCGTTGCTTCACTCGATGCATCGCTTTGAGCAGAGATTTTGTGTCTGTAAAGTCCAGATATGCGACTCCAGCTGCCCTGGTCGCGCGCTACGCTCGCCCTGACTCGCGTGCGTTTAGGCGGATCCTGCATTGCTGCGGCGTTGGTGCGGCCGAAACAGGGAAAGCATCCGGCACGGGCTGGCGGTGGGGACTTTGCCTTTGTATTGGACTGTACATACTCTCAGCTATCTTTGCATGGCCAGTGGATGCGATTCATTCCCCTGCCGTCGTGACTCTCGCGGGGAAGAGTCGCAAGCCACGTGGGTCCGACTCCCGATCCGTCGCTCTGGCACTGGTGTTACATTAACCGGTCTTTGAACTACTTCATAATCCACAAGTACCTCTTTTCTGCTTCTCGTCTCGCGTCCCTGCCATCCCTCCCATACCTCTACTTGTCCATCGAGGTAGCCAAGGACAATTTCGCCTTGCAGCCCTCCCAAACCACCACAAGTTGTCTACTCGTTGGCTCGACGTAGACGCCGTTGCCCAACATGAATCGCAACAGCGACCCCGAGTCCAAGGGGCACATCCACCATGCCGAAGAGATCGATCACACCGCTGTCTTCAGCGAGAAGTCGGCGGTCGCTGACTACAAGGCCGATGCTATGGAGGCGGAGACAGTCGAACACAACATGACTGTGCCTCAGGCCGTCAAGGCCTACCCAATGGCCTCCTTCTGGGCGTTTGTCATCTCTTGCACGATTGTAAGTTATCCCCCCGCCGTGTCCGCAGCGAGTGACATGCAGCTGACAGACCCAGATCATGGAATCTTACGATGTCTTCCTTATGGGCAATTTCCTCGCCCTTCCTGCCTTCTACAACAGATACGGCGTGTACGATGCCGCCTCGGACAAGTTTGTCGTCGAAACCCGGTGGCAGTCAACAATGCAGGTGTCTGGCCAGCTTGGTGCGCTCATTGGTGTCTTCCTGGCTGGTCCTCTTACCACCCGTGTTGGCTACCGATGGGCTACCATGATCGGCCTTATGTCACTGAACGTCTTCATCTTCGCTTTCTACTTTGGCGACTCACTGCCCGTCTTCTTCGTGGCACAGCTATTGGAAGGTCTCCCGTGGGGTATCTTCATCGCCAATGCACCTGCTTACTGTTCGGAAATCGTTCCCATCCAGCTCCGTGCACCGGCAACACAGATGCTGCAGATGTTCTGGGCCATTGGCAGTATCATCGTGGGCGCAGTCACCTACGTATACAACGGTGTGCCCGATGCAAGTGCTTACAGGTATGGATGAACATTTCTGTCGCAAAATTCTCGCTAATCAACGTTGAAAGAGTCCCCATCGCCCTGCAATGGATGTTCCCCACTCCGCTCATGATTCTCGTCTTCTTCGCCCCAGAGAGCCCCTGGTGGCTCGTGCGGAAGGGTCGCCTCGAGGAGGCTGCAAAGGCAGTCGTACGTCTCGGTCGCAAGTCTAGAATATCGGATCCATCCGACACCGTTGCTATGATGCGCCGTACAATCGAGTTGGAAAAGAGCCAGAAGAAGCCCTCTCACATCGAATTGTTCAAGGGCACAGATCTTCGACGAACCCTCATCGTGTGTGGTGTATATTTGGCTCAGAACCTTACTGGTAATCTGATTGCCAATCAGGCCGTCTATTTCTTCACTCGTAAGTTGCAGCTGACCTTGGAACTTGTACAGGTCACTAATGAACTTTACAGAGGCCGGCGTTGGTACCAACACTGCTTTCGCTCTTGGACTTATCACCTCCGCTCTTCAGATGATCTTCGTCATGCTTTCCTGGATCCTGACCACTTACTTCGGCCGACGATCCATCTATCTGTGGGGTTCGGCAGCGAACACGATCCTCCTCATCGCACTCGGTGTCGCAGGCTCGGTTGGCTACTCCACAGCATCGCAATACGCGCAGGCCTCCCTTGGGTTGATTGTCTCCGTACTCTTCACCTTGGGCCCTGCCCCCGCCTCCTGGGTCATCATCGGTGAAACATCGGCCATCCGCCTTCGACCTCTCACCACCGGTATGGGACGTGCGACATACTACATTATCGAGATTCCTTGCATTTTCCTCGCATCATACATGCTCAATCCCCTTGGAGGCAATCGTAAGTTATACTTCCTTCCGTACTCTACGTGTGCTGTGACATGGCTAACACAATCGCAGTTGCTGGCAAGTGTGGTTACGTTTGGGGTGCGACAGGTCTGCTCTGCTTGATAGTCGCCTACTTCGAGCTTCCCGAGATGAAGGGCCGTTCGTACCGTGAGATCGATATCATGTTCAAGCGCAAGATTCCGGCTCGCAAGTGGAAGTCGACGCAAATCGATCTCAACGAGGACGAGTAGACGTCCGCCGCGAGGGCTTTAATGGACGCTTATGTATACTTGTACTAACATGCCTTTCTTGTTGGATAGACTGGCGTGCGGCAATCAGGATAGTCATATAGCGAACAGTCAAGAACATCTTCAGGGTCGATGTCCTGCTTACAGGCTCCTCAATCTTCAAACAGAATTCCCCACTTACTTCTCAGTGACTTTGCTCTGTGCTCGCTCGCATCCCAAATCGCCGATGCACGAATGTAGATTATCAGCCGCAGCCACGTCAACCCTCGGCTTCGAGCCAGTTTATTATTCTCGTGGTGGTGATCCTGGGTATCCGGGAAGCTTCTACTTGCCGCATGGCGGGGCAAAGTTCGACCGTGCCATCCATCCGCGCGCGGGACAAAGAAACCTCCATCTTTGCATCGCTTCCGCAGCCTTACCTATGTAAGTGCCACCAATAATGTTCCATCTGTCCAGGCCTTCGGCCACCCCTGTCTCGCGTGGCGGTCAGATCGGACGTTATACTTCTTTAGGTTAACCGTAGATCTGCGATTGGTTAGTCTTGTTTCCATGTTCTCTGTCGGGTTAGTGTTGAGTACCCCTTCTCAGTGTAATTGTCTGTGCCACTTCTGAAGTCGCTTACAGCTTTCCTCCTCGATGCCGCTCTTACACCGCGCGATGGGGTAAGCGTACGATAGAAGAATGCAGTCGGTAGCACGAATGTGTGAGCCAGAAATCGGCGCCCAAGCTTCCGTCGTGCGCCAGCGCTTCTCCAAAGCGCATCCCATCCCGTCAACCGGTGGCTCGGCCGCCCTCGGGTGCAAGACATGGAAGAGTCCGTCCTTTTCTTGTATGATACTCCCTCGCCTCCGTTTGAGAAGATGGGGATGGCCAGCAGCCCAGATTCCAGGATCCTGATCACGATGTCTGGTCTCTCTTTCGCGCATACGGCTCCGAATTTGTGAGAGCAGCGCAATCTCCGGGTCGTCGCTCATGCTACTTGGGTTGGGATTCGTCGCTACGTGCGGCGGACAAATTTACCTCGCCGTGCCGATGGTCGTCGGCTCGCGTTTTTATCCTTGTTCGTCGGGTGGTCGATTCGTACTGACTGATGGAGCATATGTTGAAAGCGGAGCATTGTCGCCAGGGAATTTTGCACTGCGGCTCTGATCATCAACTCCTGAGATCGAGGATTTGCTCCACCAGAATGCATATGAGAAGGTTAACCCTTGGCGAGTCGAGGCAGACTTTGGCGTCTCGCCGGAGCGAGCATCACATTATGCTTCATCCACGTCGTCCCATCCGTCAGGCTGCAGGCCTGGCAAAGATCTGGCCGGACCTGCGATTACGGACAGCGTCAGCTATATGATTCGTCACGGGATCAAGCAGGGCTTTGGCTACTCAGTCTATCGAAATGAAATTGACAGCTTCGAAGTCTTGAGGGAAGAGATGAGGAGTACTCTTCCCAAAGAAGCTAGGCTAGCTCAGAAGAGCGAGACTACAGGCTGATCTAAGATTGACGATGAAATGACGATCGTCCCTACGCAATACTGCATTCTGAACCAAATCTTTACGGTTTTACCATCGTGAAATCGTAGTATTTTCCTTCGCCTCCATGATGTACAAGATGCTCGCCGTCAGGTTCGAGTGAACATTGAAGCTGGAGAACCGCAATCCAAATACATAGCGCATTTTCCTTTATGACACCGCCTTTGGCCCATTTTCTACACCACGACTTCGTAGCCCGCGAAATTTTGTTGCTGAAACGCATATGCTGCAAGCCAAATCTAACATAAGAATAGGTGACAGAGCTTATATTTCCTCCTTACCGAAATTGCGGAAGAAGGACTGAATTGTTTGGTCATCACCGCAACCACTTCCAAAAATCAGGTATAGCAATTTTCAATCTGAAGTTCATCAAGTTATATATTTCAACTTCCGTGAAATGAAAAGCTGGCATGATCAACAAACCAGCAACGGCGATGACAAAATCATGTACCTACCTGACTTACCTACTTATTTGACTATCCCAGGTACTGATACCTTAATGGAAGCGTTCTTTGATATAAGCAAGCTGATCCCTGACCGGTCTGTAGCTTGCCGCCAGATACAAATCATGCAAGGTTTGGAGCCTTCGCACGCTGGTCTGATCGATGGCACCGACGATCTTGATCGGGCATTCGTACTTGAGCCGATAGGACAGCGAAGCATAAACATGAGAGCCCACGGTCGGCATCCAGTCGTTGTCGTCTGCCGATCGAAGTGTTACACCAGGTCGATCCAGCGGGGCAAGGCTCTCTTCTCTAACGGACCTTGTCACGACGTGCATGCATTCGTGGCGCTTGGCATACGGAACGCTCAACACTCCCCTGCTCGTTGAAGAGAAGATGGGAATGGTGACGAGTCCCGCATCTTGGAAGATGCCGATGATGATCTGGGGTCGCGACTTGGCGGAGATGGGCCCGACGATGGCCGACATGGCTATGCTCTCGTCAGTGTTCACAGCGTTCGGATCGCTGTTCGGTATCACGTATGGAGCCGTCACAACCTGACCCAATTTGTACATTGAAGCGTTCGTGTTGACGCGAGCTGTCAGGTTCTTCCTCCCGAGCGCAAAGTCTGTGACAGAGCCAACTGGGAGCTCTTCGAAGCGGCTTGCGTGAATGGAGTCAAGAACGTTCTCTCTCTTCACAAAGGCACTGGGGCCTCGTGTTATTCGCTGAGAGGGCATTGTTTGCTTCGTCTGGAAATCGCGAGGATTGCTGGTAGGATGCCCGTGGCCCAGCCTCGCATTGCTGTTGTGCCCAGCCTGTGGATATCCTCTTGGGTATGACATGATTCTCCGGTCTATCAAAGACGGGACTTTCAAAGTAGATTGGTACCTGCTGAATGTCAAGGATGAGGCTCGGTTGCGATGTAAGAGCGTCGGGAAAGAGAGTGAGTGAATCCAAAGCCGGAAGAGCCAGAAGTCTGGCGGTGCAGCGTTTATTAGCAATTCAACCAGCAGGCTACCTCAAAGGGATGAGGGAGCACAATATATCAGTGTGGTGTATGATCGGCTTTGTTCGGTAGATTTGCTTTGAGTAGATGGTGTGTATTCAGCTTTGTTCTAACCTGGCTACTATCGTTTTTGCTGTGGAGGCGTGATCAAAGGGGCTTTGTTTGACTTGGATTCCTGTCGCCGGCATGGTTAAAAGAGCACGTCAGGCCCCATCTGTGTTTTCACCGCGCACTCTCTCGGTCGTTGACATCTCTACAAATTGAAAACAACGAGTAGATCTCGCAACTACACACAACTCATCGACTATAAACATGTCCGTTCAAGACTCACGAATCACCGACCCGGCAGGAGACAGGAGACGCCGCCCGTCAGCTCTTGTCAATGCTCTTTCAGGAAACAGGTTTCTTAATCGAGGAATCGAAGCAGGCACTTTGGCCTTCAACTTCATGCAGCAATGTCTGCTCCCACGCACCGAACGCTCGTTCAGAAGACGACATGGAGCTACTGCGTTTCCGCAAGTGCCTGAAGCTATACTGGAAAAGCTTGCAACATACAAAACAGTCCAGAACCGGTATAAAGATGTTACCGAATGGGCATGTCAAAAGGCTGAGCCTAGCGAAGAACAGGTGGCCCGCATCACAGCGGCTATCGAGCGTGTGCAAGCTCGCATGCGATGGATTAGTACTTTCGAAGGGCCGACTGAAACCTTCAATGAGTTTGGTCAAAGGCTGGAAGATCTGCAGCATTGTCTTGACACCATCGATCGAGATTTCGAGTTGGACAATGAATGCCTCCAGGGACTGGCATCTGATATGCAACAGGAAGGGGAAGAGCTGATTGTGATGATCGAGGATTGGCTAAGAAGCACCTTTGGTGTATCAAGGGAAGTTGAACGTGACGAAACTCCTGCCTACTGCCCAGTCTTCGATCTAGCGATCATCGACAGTGCGGAGGCAGCTTGTGACCAGAAGGAAGTCGCTGACGCGCAAGAGGAAGCCGAGCTCCGCCAGCTGCCATTCCAACCAGATGACATGATCATGAGCCGAACATGGATAGTTCGGGAAACCAAATCCCGAATTCGCGAATCGCGTTCGGAAATTCGAAGAGCTCGTGAAAACCTTGAAGAGCTGCTGAAGAAGCGCGCGGCACAGGACCTGGGATGCGCTCAAGGCGATGATAAGATGAGCTCAACTCACACAGATGCTGGCCCAACAGGTGCTGATGTCAACTCACAATATCCAGAGGACAGTTCTTTCAACGCTGAACCAAGCTCATACGATGACAGGGGCAATGCCTGTGAGACTGATACCTTCTCGGATGACCGAGGATCTGGACGACGGTATGATGTGGATGCCGATGAGTTCGATTCTGGACCCGATTATTATGAAGATAATTTGTCTTATGGTCGTGCGCAAAGCCCAGAGATGAGCCTTGGAGAAGCTATCAGAGCTGAAGAGCAAGCCATTGAGGCATCAACGAATGAGCTGAACTTTAGCATCAAGGCGGGACGCGAGCTTGGCCTGGACGTGACGGATAGCGGATCTATAATCTTCACAGGGCCACCCCCTCGGCCGTCATCAAGATGCAGCGAGGACATGATACTTTGGGGCGCACACCAAGCGGACAACGACCACGAGATGATCGATGAAGAAATTGCTGAGAAGCACATGAAAGTTGCTGCTATGTGTCAGCCTTGGGCTGAGGACATCGATGTTGCGATGTCGCCCAGCGAGCTTGGCCCTCCTTCACTCTCGCTCCCTTCGACTCCAACAGCTGATGAGGTCGTCCTGATCGAGGCGCAGATCTCCGATGTCACGGACATAGGGG